>JAPMLY010001986.1:67500-74177 GCA_026401115.1 Tetraselmis chui
CTGTGTGTGTAAAAGTGTCTATTTGCTTGTGTGTGTATGTCTATATATTCGTGTGTGTGTATGTGCGCCTGTGTGTTTGTTTGTGCGTGGGTGTGTGTGTGTGTGTGTAATTATTTGCATTTGTGTATGGGTGCGTGTGATTGTTCGGGCATGTGTGGGGGTTTGTGTCTAAAATGGGGGCAATCCCTTACCATTGCAATGTTGTCGGCGGCCATGGCGCCAGCTAGACCAGTCCTAAGCTGCAAAATCTATTGGCCACAGCAGCGAGTAAGGGAGGAGAGTACAGGGCGGCGGGGAAGATATAAGCTTTCACATGACTGCGCTGCCTTTGACACCTTGCCTCACCTGCGCTGTGGCTGCGAAGTTGATGGTGCCACCGACGTATGTGGCGCACAGCGCTCCAGCCAGTTTCCAGCCCTCGATGCCCAGTTTATCCCCTTCGCACCACACGATAATCACCTCACATGCCTCCCCTACACTTTAACCTATGTGACTGCAGTGAGGGTGGGCGTAACAGGGATAAGCGTGGGCGCACCGAAAAGCAGCCATGCGATGAGTGTGCCCAGCACTGTGCCTGCCGTGCCCGCCAAGAAAGCTGCCACCGTGTTCCAGTCCACGCGGCCAAGCCGCTGCAGCTCTGCCTCCAGCAGAAACAGAACTGACGCAACGGGCAGGAAGACCGACCAGATGGTGTCGTAGGCGGGAGAGGTGGGAGGGAGAAGGCCTGTCATGGCTAGACATATGGCCGCAAGCATAGTGAAGAGGGGGGCGGAGATGTAGCGCCCCACCGCGGTACGCTGCTCCAAGACCTGGTCCAACCCAAACACACACCCACACACACGGTCAAACACACAGTCACACACACACACACACACACACACACACACACACACACACACACACACACACACACACACAGGCACAAAGACACACACACACATGCACACACGGTCAAACACACACACGCGCGCGCGCGCAGAGACACACACTTATAAATATAAACACTTGCACATACACACACAATCCCCTGTAACATGGCCGTCAAACACCTTTCCAACAGCAGATAATAAATGTACATTTGCGTAAAATGCACTTCGGATTAGTTTAAGAAGTGTCTCGCGAGGGTTTTGCGCGTCTGAACGGGAGTGAGGTTTGGACGGGAGTAGGTGACAGCGGGGCTAGAGGGAGAGGTCAGGGGAAGGGGTGGGTCGTGACGTGCCTGACCAGCACCGGCGCATATCGCGAGCAGCGTCCACACCGCACAGTCGCCCGCCAACGGCGCCACCGCCCCCGTCACCGCGCCCACCCGAACGGAACCGCCGCGGTGTGAGCTCGTCCCGGTGAAACCGCCCCGCGACGGCGACTGCCTGCAATGCCCACTGAATGCCTTGCTCGAGCCTAGCGTTCTCGTTGGTGTGCTGAGGTAGGTTTGTGGGGCGGAGGGACGAATGCCGGCGGTGGCGGGTGACGACGACGACAGAACGTTGTGGTACGTTACGCGGATGCCGTGCAAGGACGCCATCACAGGGCCTCCCGGCATAGCGATGAGCTTCGCGCGGTGAGGAGAGGGGAGGGGAGCGGGCAGGTCGTGCCACGAACGGCTGAGGGAGTTGACGAGGTTTGTTGTAGTATGGATGGTAGTCATCGTGGCGATGGTGAGCAGGTGCTGATGCGTTTAGCCGTCAGTAGAACTGCTTACAAGTATCTAGCTACTCGGCGGCAGCAGAATACACTGCTCCACAAACTTTAGGACAACATTTCGCACCTGTACAATTATAAAATGTAACATGCTTCGATTTTATTGACAAATCTCCTGAAATCTTCGGCAATGCTTTGGCGCCCAAAATGGATTGCGCCGAGCAATGCGGAGGGCTAATTCGAGCTCTGCCGGGCTTGTGTACTTGGGGGTATCGCGCCCGCACCCATGCGGCACGCTCTGACGCTCTTTCGAACAGTCGCCGCGCCGGCTAGACGAAAAGAGTAACGGGCGCACAACGCCGCAATATGAATGCTCATGCGGCGGTCGCGCAAATATGATGCATATGCGACGGTGGGAGGAGGTGTTGGGCAGGCCACTGTGGGGGAAACGCATGAAATCGCGTATGTAGACTCACCACTGGCATGCGATTCCAAGGGCAAGTCGCGTTCGGCCGCAATGTTCAAACGATCATAACTTACTCTAATAACGTCAAAACTGTTTGACACAAGTACCGTTAGACGCGACTTTCCAATGCGCGTCGAGAAAATTTAAGTTTGAGTTGGAAAACACACAAAATGAAATTTGAGTGAATTATTCGAATTTACTCAATATTCCGGGAAAGATTGAGCCGCAATGCCAAGCAACACCCGTCAAATTTGGCGATATGAGGATATTTCTGCGGGGTTTGTCGATATATGTTTACCAACTCTTCATGTTTGTTCACAAGCCGAGTTACCGACGCGTGCCACGCGTGGGGCGGGTGTGGTTGGCACAAGCACATACCCAACTAACCCAAGCATTCCAAACACAACCGTCAACGTGATGCGTCCCAAACGGCCACGTTGGATCTCGCCCCTCCCCTAAGCCAATCGCCCTCGCCTAGTTACAGTGTGGAGTGTTATCCAAACCTGGGTAATGTGGGCTTTTACTCGCTTGTTTTCCAAACACATCACCCGTGCATGCACCGTGAACTTCCATGCTCCATTCACGCACCCGCAAACCAAACCTCTTGCATTGAACACGGCATCCACGCCTCCAAACCCCCTCCAACTAGTCCCCCAAAATATCGTTATGTGGAACACGGTGTAATATGCAGCATGGTATGAGCGCTTGAGCAATGCCCAGGCGTGGCGCTCAGAACGACGTGTGTAGTTTAGACAATTTCCTGGCAATTTATGGGCTTTATTCGACAAACTCCGCCGACAGCACCCGCTTTAGGCTGAGGGCCAACCAACCCGGATACGGCTTACTGCTTGCTTCCCTTTTCTCCTACAATTGGGTGGTACTCGGGTGTCGTCGATGAGAGGGGAGCGTGTTCTTGACTAGGGTTTCCCTCCCTGCTTGTCTCTTACCTGTACACAGTTTAAGGCCGGTTCTTAGATGAACTTAGCCACCATCCGCGAAACCATCCGTGTTCTTGACTACCCAATGTTCAACATAATGCATGTCCGGACGTTTGTGGAGGAGTATACGTGAAACGAGGTATTCCGTAGCACGGGAATAATTATATACGGTGTACCGCTACCCGTACGCTTTAAATACTCTAGCACGGTAATACCGTACCTGTACCCCGAATTACAATGCGAAATGACCATACCAAGGTATCATCGTGAAAAAAAAAAAAAAAACTTACAAGAAAAAGCAGTGGTGAGATATTAAAAGGACAGCCAACGTTGGAATTGAAATGCGTTAACTACTGGAAAAACGTATCCTACCGTCACTAAAGACAGTAAAAATATCCCAAGTACTACTAAAGTACTACTGACGTAAAAAATATAGGGGATGGGTCGGTAGCTCGGATGAGCAACGCCGACCGTCTTCGCTCCGGGCTTGGCCTCCCTATGAGCGATAGACTGGTGACCACAGGGCCCGTCGGACGACGGGCACCGATCACCTCTCCCCACCCGAGCCTCGCTCACCCAGGTCAGTGGATCCGTAGGCACATCAGACGGTACACACTCCAAGGCGCAGCTTTCACAAATTTGAATTCGATTCACATGCCGGAATCTGCGCCGCCTACATCTCAAACATTCCGAGTACTCCGTCCAATACTACGACACTCGTGCGTATCAAACATATTACAAAAATCACTCTCCCACGGAGCCGGCGCACTATCACGCGCCCCTCCGAGCGTCCGGACGTTCCCATCAGACGTCCGTGAAAAACAAACCCAGGTCCCATCAGCCCTGGTCGTGTGCCGCCAACACACGCTGACCACCTCTAACCATTCCTCTCCCCACATTGCGAACACCCAACCAAATCACATCGACATCCTACGACCGATCACCATGTCTACTTCACACCTCCCGGACTCCTACAAGCAAGTCCTTCTTAAGGACCGCCCTACACCCCTCTTCGCGGACGACCACATCGGACCCCGCAACCGCCTCGTGGGTCACCCCCTCGCACCCTTCCTCACTGCCCCACAACTCGAGAACGCGGAACATGGGCGAGGAACGCCACTGGACCCTACTCCGGGCACGGGCCTTCAAACCCCCCTCGTCCTTTCAGTTCCAACGACTGCCCCAGTTCTCGGTAGGGCCGTTGACCTCTCGGCTCGCCTGATCGACTCATACCTCCTGACAGGCCAATACTCCTCTACCCCCCCTGACACTGCCAGCTTCTGGCTCCACGGCATGTTCCTCCCGGACACGACTTCCTCATCACACATGCTTCTTTCCGCTTGCTCTCTCGCTCGGCGATGGCTTCTCGAAAAGGTTCATGCCCTAACCGATATCCCAGCCCGCGTGAAAAATATAATCGGACGGGAACTCGCCCATCGCGCGCGCTGGACGGCCTCTGTCACCCGCACTTCCCACCCTGCTATGCCCCAACAACTTGATCGCACACCTCTACCAGTCGCTCTCTCTCATGGCCACCAGGAGGTCCGACTGGACATCCCCACCTCCTGTATATCCGTTGGCCTACTTTATCAACCTGCTTCACGCCAGCGTGAACTCCCGTCGGGTGGTCCGACGCCACCGCGCGCCGCCTCCGACCCCCACCTCCTCAACACTCTGAGACAGCAGGAAATTCAGATAATCCGAGCTGTAGTCGTTCCCGCAGTTTCAGGCCGACGAGTGAAAATTAGCTCCCCCCTGTTCACTCATCTCTCCGGCCCAGACGTCGTTCCTTTGTTACAGGCCCTCCTCCTCGATCGCCTCACCACGGAACTCGTCGACACCTGGAACACCAGCGCCTCCGACCCTACCCCCTGTATGGAAGACCTCCCTGAACCCGTCCAACTCCTCCTTCAGATCGCGGACGCCCTTCAACCGACACGCGACCCCATACAGGTTGAGAACGATCCCACCTCCTTCTGGATGAATATCCTCCACCCGTCCCATAACCCACTCCTTTCACAATCAGGCCCTGTACATTTTCACGCAACACTTCAAAATGCCATTCATTCAGTACCCCCTACCCCCCAAAACTACACAATCATCATCACACCCCCCCCACTCACAGGCCATGTCCCAGGCACTTCCTGGGCTGACACCTGCCTCACCACAGTCCTCATCCAATCACCCCACCCCCTCCCACTACCTTGCCCCACACCCAATGGCTCCATTCCTCCTTCACACTGGCTCTCCACCCTCCTCCACCAAACAGCTTCTGAATACGCACACTCCCACACCCACTCACACCGACCCTCCCCCCCGCCCTTCAACCTATCCCTTCATGCCTCCCTCCAAAAATTTCCTGATGGCTCATACTTCCGCTCCCACCCTTCCCCTTCCCCTCACATCGCCACCAGCATCCAAATTTCCCTTACCACCACCATGTACTGCATCCTCGTCTCCACCAACGGCACCGCCACCATTCCCCTACCCCACACCTACATCCACCGAGGCACCCCCACCCACACCACATGCTCACTCTACATCACACCACACCACTACTCCATCTTCGGCAGGTCCCGCATCTCGGACCCCATTTTCCACACCACCCCCTCCCCCCCCCCCACTCACCATCACAAAAAACAAAACCCTCCTCCGCAACCCCCCCTCCCTCCTCCTTGAATGGACAGGTCACCTCCAGGCCACCAACACCTACGAGGCCTGGCAACAGGAACCTGCAGATGGCTCAATGCTCGACACCCCCGATGATGCCCCCCTCGACTTTGACTCCCTCCCTGACATCCTACTGGCCACCTCCCACTCACCCACGCCCCCTCACTCTCACACCCCACGCCCTTCCAAAAAACGTCGCTCCCCCTCCCCCGCCCCCTCTACACAACCCTCCCCGACTCACCATCAAGCCCCTCCATCCATACCCGCCACAGCTCCACCCCCCCCAACCTCCCTCCCCACCATCTTCGAATCCTCAGCGGACCACATGGACTCCTCATCCACCCCTCTCACACAACCCGCCCCTGCCTCCTCTCACCCATCCCAGGGACACCAACCCCCTCCCCCCCCCTCCCCCCCACACCCAGATTCTGACCGCAACACAACACCAACCCCCCACCACCCCCTGGCCCCCTCCCCTCCCCGCCACGACCCCATGGACTCCTCCCCATCAAAGCGTACCCCCACAGACCCCGCACTTAAACCCGCCCCCCCATCAGGAGTATTAAAACACTCCCGACCCACGACCAAAAAGACCCAGGCCTCACCCCCACACCGCCACACAACACGCACACCCCCGACAGTCAAGAGCCACACCCCCCCCCCTACCCAGCATAACACCCAACCCGATTACCGGTCCCCAACCCGCACACCCACAACACACCCTTCCAGCCTCCCCCTTCCAGACTCCTCCCCTGCAACCTCGGCCCTCGACCTCGACGACCTCCCAGACGAAGACCTGTCCAACGACGAAGCCGCTGCGGAGCCATCCCCATCCACTGGACCTCTCATCACTCCTTCTGACTTCTCTTCGGCCAATAGGGCCACCCGCCGTCCCTAACTCCACCACAGACGGGCCAGCAGGCCCGGAGGTCCGACCCCAACCCCTTCTCCCCCACCCTCCCAAT
>JAPMLY010001987.1:0-73029 GCA_026401115.1 Tetraselmis chui
GGGTGAGTTGGGGGGCAGTGAGAAACGGAGTCAACGGGTGTCCCGCGAGTTTGTTCCTGGGGTGGTAGAGGTCCGTGAATCGGCCATGTGGCGGGGGATCCCTCAGAAGCGCCTGCCTGTATGTGGGGGGGGGGGGGGGGTAGGGGTCGAAGACATGGCGATCGAGCAGGATTCCGAGTGGTGGAGATAAGTACAGGAGGTGAGTGTGGCTTTTCGAGTTGGTGTTTGAGAGTAGTGCGCGTGTTGGCTGCACGCGACCAGGCCCGATGGGACCTCGGTTTGGTGGACGTTGGCGGTGGACATGGACGTCCGGACGCTCGGAGGGGCGCGATGTGGCGCGCCGCCTACCGGGGAAGAGGCTTTTTGTAAGCGATGTGTTACTTTGGTGTGTCGCAGTACTTTGACGGGTACATGTGTGGTATTTGAAGTGGATGGCGCGATAGCTGTCGGGGGGATGAAATTCAAATCCATGGAAGCTGCGCCTTTGAGTGTGTACCGTCTGGTGTCGCTACGGATCCACTGACCATTTTGAGCTAGGGTCGGTTGGGGTGAGGTGAATGTTACACGCTGTTCAGCGGCCATGTCCACCAGTCTTGCGCTCGATGGGAGGCGAGGCCCATAGCGAAGACGATCGGCGTTGCTCATTCGAGCTACCGACCCATCCCCGTTATGTGGTTTAGTAGTACTTTAGTAGTATTTCGGATCTTTTTACTGTGTTTAGTGACGGTAGGATACGTTTTTACGCTGTGATATTATAGGTTCTACTGTATGTGTTGCTGACTTGATGTGCAAGTGTCGGTCGGGAAGATCCTCGGACAACAGCCCCAACCCACCAATGGTGCCAAACCCGCCGCCCCTACTAAAGTCGTTACCAAGCTCCACCCTGCTTCGAAGAAAGAGTTCGACAGAGCATGTGCCAAGTGGATTGTGAAAAGCTGCCGTCCACATTCAATACCGGAGGACGACAAGGCTTTTTGTGACTTCATTAGAACCATAACACACGGCCGATACTCCCCTCCGGCTGCTTCCACCGTCAATAAAATCGTCATGGACATGTCTATTGAGTGTCAAAAACAACTCAAGGTACGAACTGGCCTAGTGTTGTATTAAAAAAATCAAACCGTTATGCCATTCAGTTTCTAAAGTGATATAGAGTGCTTGATTATTTGGTCCTCAGGAGGATATTACATGTTTACGTGCGGAGGGCATGTCCGTTGCTGTTGCAGCTGACATATGGGGCGAGAACGGAATCGCCCTCTCCGCCGTGCTCGCGTATTGGATCGACAATGATTGGGCTTTGCAAGAAAAGCTCATCCTCTGCAGACCCTTCAGTGACGTGAGTTGCCATGCACTTATTGTGAAGGCTGAGAGCTGTGCGTTTATTTAAACTCTTTTTTAACATTCAATTGTCGATGCCTATTGTCGGCAGGTTGATCACACTGCTGAGGCAATTAGTTCAGCTTGCAAGGAAACGCTTTGGTGTGGGTGAGTGCGACCATGATCAAGGAGTGGATACCGTTGGCCAAGAAGCATTCGGTGTAGTCATCGACGAAGGAAGCAACATGGTGAAGGCATTTCAAGACTTCGAGGGTGGCCCGTGTGTGGATCATCGTCTCTCGAATGCTCTTAAGGATGCTCTAGAGAAGTCAAATGTCTGCGAGATTGTCAAAAAGGTATGCGCACCCACTCTCGTATTGCTTATGTCCTAAATGTTTGTTTTCTTTAATTGACTCCCTTGCTTGTGACAGGTGAAAGGCATGTCGGCACACATGCACCGTTCAACCAAAGGATGGAATAAGCTCAAAGACATCATAGTCAACATGAAGATGAAGGTCAGCAAGCCACCCCGGGCAGTGAAAACTCGCTGGGGCTATATCATTCCCATACTACAATGGGTGGGTGTCAACAAGGCAGCTCTTCGGAAGTACAACTCATTGGCACCCAAGGAATGTGCCAGCAACGACGATGGAACAACTTTTAAAGACCACCAGATGAGCAACGATGAGATGGCAACCGCATACCAGCTGGTAGCGACCCTCCTGCCCTGAACACATGCGTTGTTTTCGCTTCTATTATGATATATTTTATGTCATTCAGTGCGACCCTACAATGCATACATTCTCCTTTCTGTTGTTACGTGAACTGTTTGCTTTCCACCAATGTGTGTGTGTGTCTGTGTGCGCGCGCGCGTGTGTGTTGTCTGTAACTCTTTATCATACATGTTTGCCAATGTTTTGTGCGGCATTGTTGGTGTTATGTAATGATGTATGCCACTGTTTACAATCATTTTATTCCTGAATCTTGGTTTCTTTTGTCGGCGTTCATAGGGAATGTCCCTTGGGCCCGTGACACAGATGTTGAAAGTGATGGAATCCACCTATGTGCCTACGCTTTCAAATGTTTGGCCAATGTTCGGACTATTGGTAGCAGGATTGAGCGACAATGCGAATGCCGTCGCTGTGATCGACGACGAGGTGCACCGTGTGAAGGTAACATGAGCTCTATCCTCACAATCCCTAGTAAATTAAATCATCTATATTCATTAAATTTTCCTATAACTATGTTCATGTTATAACAGTGGCTCGACTTGAATGAGGACGTTGTTATATGCCGGAAACTTCTGAGAGAAGCCGCGGATCGCCGATTGCTTAATATTTCCAGCCATTGCGAAGAAGACATCCTGATTGCTTGCGCACTTGACCCAAGGTAAAATGTCCCCCATGCAGTGTGTTAAATCGATGATTATATTTGAATTAATTCAGGCAATCAACCATAAGCTTTCTTATGATGACATATTGCTTTTGTCACTTGCTGATAATATAATGATAACACTTCTTCTATTAATCACGAGTGCTATGGCTTGATGCAGGTGGAAAACTTTGATTTTTCTGGGGCAAGTCGTCAAATGAAGGCGAAAGCATACAAGTTTCTTCGAGGAGCGTTCAAAGACAATTGGGCTCCTGATCCGGAAGTCTCAAACCATGTCATTTTAGCACGCCCTCGTCATGTTGGAGCTTTGAAGAAGGTGAAGCTATCTGGAGTTGCGGGTATGTTGCAATTGATGTCGTCGGCCGAGGACGAGGACATGTCTGGTCCGGCGACCGTGGAGTCAACCGAGACAGGTTCTCCGGCGATGGTTGAGCGCAAGCAACTTTTGGAAGTGGAGGAGTGTCTTCGGCTTCCACAGGTCCCAACTCATTGCGACGATGGGCGCGATTTTGACTTGTGTATGTGGTGGAAGTCCCACGCACAGATGTTCCCTCACCTACACAACATGGCACGGACTCATCATGCACTCCTTGCTTCATCCGCCGGCGTGGAGCGTCTGTTTTCCGCTGCAGGTAAGATGCATGATGACCTCAAGAAGAACACGTCTGAGTCAACTTTGGAGAGCTCTTTGATGGTCTACAAGAACACTTGCGCCAGATTTAGTAACCCCGCCCCTCTCATGTGGCTTGACTTCATTCTCATCACGAATTTCTAAATATTAGGCTGGTCCCACGTTATCGATCATCCAACCTCCTTGAACCCCGGTATGTAATTTTATTTTTTCATATCTTTTGTTTCGTTCCGTAACAAGCACTTACAATCTTTCCACTACTCTAATTGCATTGTATTTGCATCGTGTGTGTGTGTGTGTGTGTGTGTGTGTGTGTGTGTGTGTGTGTGTGTGTGTGTGTGTGTGTGTGTGTGTGTGTTGCTTGTCTGCGCGAACTGTTCCTCGAGAGGATACAACGTGAAATGAGTTCCTAGAAAGCGGTAATCTTCTAGGATACTTGTCTGGCAACGAACGATTTCGGGATACCTATGTGGCGGCGCATCATTTTGGGACACTTCCTTGGCACCACATGGTCCAGCTATTCGTAACCATGGTCCGGACTATCACATGGCAACATATGTTCCAACATGGCAATGCATCGTTTTGGCACCACAACGAGAGAAGGCAATGGGAGCTATCTCGCCCGTCATTATACTTTTATTGTTAGACTTTCTTTCCACTGTTTTTGAGCGATTACATTGGTTGTTTGACGAGAGTTGACGCATGTGTTTGAACATGATGCGGTGGTCCGCGGCATTGAAGGCGCCTTTGAAATCCGCGTACATGACGTAGATGTCTTTTTTGAGGAGTTTCGCGTCCTCCATCGTCATAATGAGGGAGGAGAGGGCGTCGTGGATGCTACGGTGTTGTCGGAATCCGTCATGTTGGTCGCTGAGAATGCCGTGGGTTTCGGCGTATTTCGAGCCTGCATCTTTGATTAGTGTTGTCCATAGTTTAAGGAGGTTATTCATGAGGGCGATAGGGCGGTAGTTGTCGAGGAGGGGGCCGTTGTTCTTGCTGCATTTACGGAGTTTGAGTATGTGAGTGCGTGTTTTATTTGTGAGCCAAGTAGGGTCAAGGGACGCTTGGGGTGGGCGGGGATTTTTGGCGGGGAGGAGGGGCCAAACTATGGCTGCGTGGTCCATGTGTTGGGAGAGGAGTGTAGTGAATTGTGAGGCTAGGGTGTCGAGGGTGTCGGGGGAGGCCGAGGTGTGTGAGGTGTTGAGAATTTCTGCGTGGAGGGCGGCCGCTTGGTTGATGAGGTCGGGGGTGCTTGATTGGTACGCTTTTATGTGGTCGGGTGTGAGAGGAAGTCGAAAGTTGAGTTTGCACGTCGTGTGGTGTGTGGGGGTGGGTATGGGGAGGGGGGGATGTGCCTGTTGTAAGTAGTACCGCATACGTATTAGTTGCATATAGCTACTGTAAGCTATCCTAGATATGATTAGTACATGTCTAGATCGGACATACCGATAAACTGTTTGACTCGGTACATAGCTGTCGCTAGGCTACAGCTCTCACACTTCTGTTGTCCCGACACCACGCATGTAGGCTGGTTGTCGCCGTAACTGTTCCGTTTGCGGGACTGTGACTGTAACTACGTTTGCGTAAGTTATCTTCCACACTAATTGTGCTTGCATGGTTCAATAGGTTATGGGCCCCCGCCTCACGTCACTCACACGCGACAACCTGGTTCGGCGAGCTGCGATCGACATCTCTCCCGCAGAAGGCAAGTTTCTTTAGACACCTAGTACTTTCAACCTGTAGTCGGCGGTATCGCCAGTGTAAACTGCGATTAAAACCCGCCACCACCCCTCTTAAGTCAGCCACTCGACGGCGATAGTCAGCCACCCACACCGACGCACTCGACGTGTGTCGACAGGGTGCACACATGTCCAAGATGGAGAACGGGGGGGGCGCACTGTCGGGTGAATACGCATCCACAGGTTGCACGCCAACCGTAGCTTACCTTTTTTATTTTTACATTATCCTAGCGACTCAGCCCCCAGCGCAGCGCTCCACCTGTCATGGCCTTGGCCTCGACTTGTGCCCCACACTGGGTGGAGGATACAGAGAAGGTGCACTGAGACACCCCGGGGCTACATGCCGAGGGGTCGGCGGGCATTAGGCCGTCTCTTTGCAAACCGTTGTTAGGCACGAGTCCGGCTAGCGGTTTTTACCGCTGCCTGATTTTTATCCAGCTCTTTCTTTTTCGCCCTCTGTCGAAATGGCGCCGAAAACCCCGCTTGTTTCACCGGTTGATTCCCCTGACCCATGCTCTCTACAGAGCACTGTCGATACTACCCAGGGTGTTCTCGCGCTGCTCGGTGAGCAACTGACGCGCCTTAAAGCGTACCTCGACTCGCGGTCGGCCGCCATTGCTGCTCTTCCTGCTGCGGGTGCTACTCCGCACCCCCCTATCCCTCAGCGCCGCCACGATGCTCAGCTCGGACACTTTCGGGACAGCCACGTCGTGCACACCCTCCCCTTGCTTGTGCATCCCCAGCCTGTCTACGCCCCACATGACGCACAGTCAGCCTTGTCTGCTGCTGCCGCTGCAGCCCCTGTTGGCAACCCCGCCGTCGCGCAGCGCCGTCCCGATGCGCACCGCGAGCCCTCGCGTCCCGAACTCGTAGGTGAACACTTGCAACCACCCCCCCAATACCCCCCCGCTGATTCTGCCCTACACCGCGACCCCTCCCATCACGACATCGCGGTTGAACAACTCCCGCCACCCCCCCCCTACCCCCCCGTTGGATATGCCCCTCACCACCCCATACCTCTCATCCCGGAGGCGCCCTCTCACGGCGTCCCCCCCTCCCGTGACCACCCGCATTCGTACGCCCCGCCGCCTCCCATGGCCGGCCGCTCTCCCTTTCCCGGTGGCCCACCTCTCCTCTTCCATGGACATCATTCTTCCCCAGCCCAGCGTGGCGACCACACCCCCCGTGGCCGTCGTCGCACCACCGTTCACCCCATAGTCATCGGGCGACCGACACACGCAACCCCCGACTTTGACCCAGACGTCCACCCCAGTCTCTTGGGCAGCCCCCACTACGCCCCCGTTTGCACGCGCCCCGCTGTCTCCACGGTCTTGCGCATCCTTGGCTCCGCCCAAGCCTCACCCACGGAGGCACATTGGCGCGATCTGCAAAAGGTCCTCCGCTCCCTTCATGGCACCATCCACATGCGCTTGACGTTGGGGGGGGGGCTGGACCACAGCCTCCAACTCACAGGCTTTGCCGACGCTGACATGCTCACCAAACTCCTCCCAAGACTGGCAAGACACCGAAGTGCGATCATTGGAGGACAAGACCCAATGCAACGCTTCATCCCGTAGCTACCTGCAGGGGGAGTGTTGTAAGTAATACCGCATACGTATTAGTTGCATATAGCTATTGTAAGCTATCTTAGATATGATTAGTACATGTCTAGATCGGACATACCGATAAACTGTTTGACTCGGTACAGAGCTGTCGCTAGGCTACAGCTCTCACACTTCTGTTGTCCCGACACCACGCCTGTAGGCTGGTTGTCGCCGTAACTGTTCCGTTTGCGGGACTGTGACTGTAACTACGTTTACGTAAGTTATCTTCCACACTAACTGTGTTTGCATGGTTCAATAGTGCCATGAGGGAGAAAGGGGCGGGAATGACGAGGTGGATTGCAGAGTGGTCAGTAAAGTGGGAGGGGGGGGGGAATATCGAGCAAGAGGAAGGTGGGAGGGAGAGAGGTGAAGGGGGCGTGGTGAGCCAGTGGTCAAGGCAGCCTCCGCTGCGGGGGAAGGTAGGGATGGGGTTGTGGAGGGGTTGGAGGTGGGATTTGAGTAGGGAGGTGAGGGCAGGGTGACTTGTACCTGTGGTGGTGGTCGATTGGAAGTCCCCTCCCCAGAGGGTGCGGTGTTGCGGGTGGTCGTCGGCTAGGCGGAGACCCCATGCTGCAACTTTTGCATACAGACGGGTCAGTTGGGGGGTGTAGAGATGGGGCATGTAAGTATCTATAAGGAGGTAAGGGGTGCCTGAGTGGGGAACGATTTTTAGTCCGGCGATATAGGGGATGAGGTGGGGGGGCGGGGTTAGGACAGTGGCAGATTGGAATGAGGCTTTGCGGACCGCGAAGAGAACGCCTGCGTTGGGTAGGGGCACATGTGAGTAGCAAGGTCGGGAGCTTTTGAGGTGGTATTGGGGGAGGGCTATGCGCCGGCGGGATTTGTGGGTGTCGTGGTTGGTTTCGGTGAGGATGAGGACGTCCGGTCGGTGGGAGGTGGAGAGGTGTTCAACATCCATAATGGAGGTGTGGAGGCCGCGGGTGTTGAGGGTGATGAGGCGTAGTGATTGGGATGTGTGGTGTGGGAGGATGGGGGAAGGGAGGGAGGGGGTGGTGCTGGGGGGGTCGTCGGGGGGGTGTTCGACGGGTGGTGGTTGAAAGGGAGGGGGGAGGAGAGGAGGGGAGGGGGGGAGAGGGTGGGGAGGGGGTGGGAGTTGAGGGGGGGAGGGTGGTGTGGGGGGGGGGAGGGCGTCGAGTAGGTGGGGGCGTCCCTGTGGGAGGGGGGCGGAGCGGAAGGTGTGGTTCCATAGGAGAGTATGGAGGGAGTATACCGAGGACCGGGGGTCAAAGGAGGGGGATTGTATGGTTGGTCCGGGGGGGCTGTGGTGATGAAGTAGGTGTGTAGGAGGGCGTGGGTTCCGCACGACCATGCTCCGTCGAAGTCGTTTTGGCGAGGCGGGTTGAGTGAGCGTAGGACTCCGACGTGAGGGGGGGGGGGGGAGTTCCAGTCGGAGAGGAGACTGAGAGAGCGGGCGAGGAGGTCGGACGGAGGGGGGTGGTGTAGAGAGTCAATCCAGGTAGCGGAGGAGTGAGTTAGGTGTAGGAGGCCGAAGTGAGAGTTTTGCCATGTGAGGACGAGGAGAGAGTGGTTAGGCGTCCCCGGACGGGGGGGGGGGAGCCGCGGTTGGCGAGGTTAGTCCAGTGGCTGGGGTATTGGGAGTTGTGGTGGTGATTATCGACTTCGTTGTTAGTGATAACTGTGTACGAGGCGGTGGGAGTCGAGTGGAGTTTGGTTATTGTGGTAGCGAGGCAGTATAGGTTAGAGAGGTCCTGATATTGTCCCCATTGGAAGGAGAGGACAGCAGAGGTATCGAGGTAGCCGATGGGGGTGGGGAGGCCGTATTCAAGGTTTAGGTCGAATAAGTAGTTATGCAGCGCTATGCAGCAGGTGAGGGGGTTAAAGTGGGCCGGGAGAGTGGAATGTAGCGTGGTGTTGACAGTGTGACTTCGGATATCGGGCTGGGGGGTGGGGGGTTGGTTGTGGGGTCTAACCTCCGGGCCGTGAGGCCCGTCTTGTGGGGGACTAATGATGATAAGCGGCCTTGCCGGCCGAGGCTTGTGGAGGGCGAGGGTGTGAGGCTCCGGAGGGTCCGTTCGTCGAGGTCTTGCGCATTTCGGCGAGCAGAAGGTCCTTGGAACGGATGGTCGTTTGGAGCTTGAGAGGGGGTGGGAGGTGTAGGGATGGCGGAGAGAGTATGAGAGGGAAGGGGAGGGGGGATTGAAAAATTGTAAGCAAGGTGTGGTAGGTATTAGGAGGAGGGCGATAGTGGGGAACTGCAGTGACAGAGGGGGCTGTCGATATCGTATCAAAAGTGCTTCGGGGCTTCCGAGAGAAGCCTCGGAGCAGGCCTAAAGGGAGTGAGGAATGTAGGGGCGGGGGAATACGTGTTTCGCTGAGAGTGTTAGGGGTACGTGATTGCAAGACCGTGTCTGTAAGAGGGGGACGATATTTCCGGGGTAGGTAAGTACGCGGAGGGGCGGGTGATCGGTTAAGCTGTCGGATAGAGCAGGGCGGGCGGGCTAGTCGCATCGGGGGAAGAGTTGTCATTATTGTAACGACATGCGAGTAGGGCAGAGCATGGAGGGTGGAAAAGGTAAGAGGGAGAACGACTGCACTAGGGTCTACAGTGAGGTAACCGCAGGTAAGCGCGAGTGTCTGATGGGTCAGTCGGGTTAGGCGGGCCATTATGTAAATAGAAAAGGGAAAGAAAATTAGAAATCGGAGGGGCACAGCGACATGAGCGAGCGTTGGACGGAGCAAGGGAGCAGCGGAGGGACAGCCGTCAACTGGAGGGTTAGGTAGGGGGGAAAAGGTGAGCGGGGCACCGGTGTCTGCGGCTGATACCGGGGGAGGAGAGTGGGAGTCGTCGGCGGATGGATCGTGTCGGTCGGCAAGCGGGGAGTTCGTGCGAGGGGGAGCGTACATGGCCCGGGCTGGCGCGACAGGCCAGGTGGCATGTGTAGTTGTGAACATGCTAGTGTATTTGTGGGGTAAGAGGGTAACATGAGGGGGAGGGGGGTAACGACGAGAACTGATCAGGGCGGTGTTAAGTGCAGGGGCAAGAATCAGGCATGTAAAATATTTTTTATCTCTGATTAAAGAAAACGACATTCGAATTTCATGATATTGCATTACTGGTCAAATTTTGAAGCACTGTGGCTCGGAAGCATTATGGTGAGGGAGAGGTGTCGATTTTAGTGCGTTGTTAACGATAGGATCAGCGTAGGCTAGCGGGAGGGGACGCTGGGGGCAAGACATGTCCTTATTGTGGGACGGGGGGTGACGGTCGGCGAGCGGCAAGTTCGGGCTAGAGGGAGCGTATAGGGCAAGGGCCGGCGCGACATGCCAGGCGGTACGTGCAGGTGCGAGAAGACTAGTACAGTTATGGGGTAGGAGAGTAGCATGAGGGGGAGGGGGCTGGTGATGAGTGCTAATCAAGGCAGTGGTTAGTGAAGAGGCAAGAATCATGCCTGTAGAATATTGTTTTATTTGGATTAAGGAAAACGATTCTCGAGTCGCATGATGTGGCATTTTTTGTCGAGCTTTACAACACTGTGGCTGGGAAGCACTAAGGTGAGGGAAAGGTATCGATTTAGGTGCGTTGTTAACGAGAGTATCAACGTAGGCTAGCGGGAGGGGGCGGGGGGTGCTAGACTGGGCCTTACTGTGGGACAGAGCGGGACGATCGCACCGGTACGGGTCTTCTGTGTGGGTTGTTGAGTCAGCGGCCCGTCCCAGGTCAGTGGTTGACCTAGGAGCGGCGAGGACCAGAGGCGTCTGGAGTCCTCTGACTGGTGAGTATTCCAGAGCCGTGTCCAAGTCTTGGGTGGGTGGGGGTGGTTGGGGCATAGTGTTGAGTAGAGCGAGCGGATGTCCCGCTGGATAGCTCCGGGGGTGGTAGGGGTCCGCGGCGGGCGCATTCACGGGCCGATCCCGCAATGGCATAAGCATCTGTTTGTTAGTGGGGGGGGGGGGGGGGTAGGGGCCGAGGACATTTCGATCGAGTTGGATTTCGAGTGTGTGAGAGAAGTAGTGGGGTTGATTGTGGCTTTTCGAGTTGGTGTTTGAGTGTAGTGCGCGTGTTGGCTGCACGCGACAAGGCCCGGTGGGACCTGGGTTTGTTGGATGTTGGCGGCGGACGGGAACGTCCGGACGCTCGGAGGGGCGCGGTGTGGCGCGCCGCCTACCGGGGAAGAGACTTTTTGTAAGCGATGTGTAACTTTGGTGTGTCGCAGTACTTTGACGGGTACATGTGTGGTATTCGAAGTGGATGGCGCGATAGCTGTCGGGGGGATGAAATTCAAATCCATGGAAGCTGCGCCTTTGAGTGTTTACCGTCTGGTGTCGCTACGGATCCTGTGACCATTGTGAGCTAGGCTCGGGTGGGGAGAGGTGAATGGTACACGCTGTTCAGCGGCCATGTCCACCAGTCTTGCGCTCGATGGGAGGCCTGGCCCAGAGCGAAGACGATCGGCGTTGCTCATTCGAGCTACCGACCCATCCCCGTTATGTGGTTTAGTAGTACTTTAGTGGTACTTCGGATCTGTTTACTGTTTTTAGTGACGGTAGGATACGTTTTTTGAGCGGAGGTATATAGTACGTGGATAGTGCGATGGATGACTTGGTCAGACACAAGGGGAATGGGCGCGCTTAGATGCCGCGTGCGGACCTCGCGCTCTCGCCGAGTCCGAACCCTTGATAACCACAGCCTTAGCGATGCTTCCCCCGCAACGTCCACCGGTGGCTCGCGTAGGCTGCGTAGCCGAAGCCCGATCAAACAACTGGCACATAGCTCGGTCCCTTAATGGCCTACCCTCACTCGTACCCCTTTCTGCGTTTGCCACGGGCATCTTTCCAAAGCTACAGAACCGACATTAGTGAGCGCGTCAACTTGCTTCGCTTCGCGAAGCTCGCTCCTACGTTTTCCAACCGCGCTCGGCCGAAGTCTAGGCGTTTTGTATCTCTTCTCGGCCACGGCGCCCTTGCGTTTTTGGCTTCGGACCAGCCTACTTCGTGTACGCTAAGCAACCAGCCTTGGGTGACGGGTGGTGTCGAGACAAGAGAAGCGTTTCAAACTAGAGCTGTTAGTTGTCTATACGCTAATTTGTGATATCGTGCATCATGCACTCTAGTTGATGTCTTGGACTTAGGGACTTCTATAAGAGCATACATTAGCTCTCTGTAACTAATCTACATTAGGAATTACTTACATCACTCCCCCTCAAGATAGCTAAGGGGTGTCTTGTAATCGGATGGAAGTGATTACATAATTCCCTCTACGACGTGTTTCGTTGCATGGGTCCGGATGTCCCCAGGATGGCGCTCCTGTGTTTCACGAGTGCATGTCCACGTAGTGGCTTGGTCAGCATGTCGGCGACCATGTCACCATTGGGTAGATACCGTAGCTTCATGGTACCTAGATGCACGTGGTCCTTCACAAAATGATACTTCAGGTCGATGTGCTTGGTCTTATCGCTCACCAGTGCATTCTGCGAGTAGGAGATGCAACTTTGGTTGTCTTCCCTGATGGTGGTCATCCCGCTGACAAGTCGACTGAATATTTCCGATAGCATATGTCGAATGTGGATTGCCTCCTTGGTAGCGTCCGCTGCTGAGTAGTATTCTTCTTTACATGTTGACTGTGCGACACAAGCCTGTTTCCGCGACTTATAGCTGACTGCTCCTCTTCCCAGTGTAAACAGAAAAAACCCCACCGTGAACGTCGTGTCTCGCTGTCATTGCCCCAATCCGCATCAGCAAAGCATATAAGTTGGAGTGAGTTGTCCGCACCCCCCCTCAACGTCAGGCACATGTTGAGCGAGCCCTTGAGGTATCGCAAAACGTTTTCATGGCTTGCATGTGGGCTACGCTAGAGTTGGCATGCGCTGAGCCTAGTATGCTGAGTGCCGTCGAGATGTCCGGTATGGTGCATACAACGGCGTACTGCATGCTGCCCAGTAGGCTGGGGTAAATGTCCCGGTCCGTGCCCGTGAGGGGCACATGTGTCTGCTTTGATATAGCAGCCAAGAAGCCGGGATCCATGGGCATGCAAGAGGGTTTGCATTCAACCATGTCATGCTTGTCGAGCAGCTCTCGCACGTACTTGCCCTTGTCGAGGCTGACGGTGCGCGCTGCTCGGTCCCGGGTGATGTGCATCCCAATGATGTCTGACAGGTCGCCTTGGTCCTTGATGTCGAACCTTGAGCGAACTAATGCGGTGAATGCCACCCGCCAGGCTGTGTTATTGCACGCCACAAGGATATCATCTACATAAAGGGCAATCATGGCGAAAACGCCGTCGGCCTCAAAAATGTAGATGCACGGGTCCGACATTAGCTAGCGCCAGCCCTGTGAGACAAGCCAGTCTCGAAGCAGCTCATTAAACTCCCGGGGTGACTGCTTCAGACCATACATACACCGTCGCACGTG
Source organism: Tetraselmis chui (assembly GCA_026401115.1). Taxonomy (NCBI): domain Eukaryota; kingdom Viridiplantae; phylum Chlorophyta; class Chlorodendrophyceae; order Chlorodendrales; family Chlorodendraceae; genus Tetraselmis; species Tetraselmis chui. Next base: position 13,074 of record JAPMLY010001987.1, read on the forward strand.
ACATACGTTAGTGGTACCGTCATCGAACCCAAGTGGCTGTCTGATGTAGACATCCTCTTTGATGGGCGCGTATAGGAACGCCGTGTCGATGTCTAGACCGCCTAGCTCAAGATCACGAGTTGCGGCGATACTAAAGAAAACGCGGAGGCTGGCAAGTCGGATGACTGGCGAGAATGTCTCGGTGTAATCGATCCCTTCGCGTTGGTTGTAGCCCTTAGCGACTAACCGTGCCTTGTACCGAGAGACGGCCCCATAGGCGTATGTCTTAGCCTTGTAAACCCACATGTTGTTGACTACACGGCGTCCAACATGCAGGGGAACTAGTTCCCATGTCTGGTTTGATGTGAGAGAGTCGAACTCCAGCTGCATGGCTTTCTGCCACTCCGTTGACTGTGGGCTAACCAAAGCGGCATGGTAGGATGTCGGTTCGACACAGACACTCGCGGACACAAGGGCCACGTCATCCACCGGCCCTTCAAAGCACTTGTGGCGTGGGTGAGCCACCATCATGGAGAAATCAAGGAGGGGCAAGATGCCTTCCATGTGGTCAGATAAATCAGACTCGCACGAGTCTGTGACACACACGCGTGGCACAGTCGACACGTGAGCGACGTAGTCCTCGAAATGAGCGGGCGGGCCGCGAAGGCGAGTGGGTCTGTCGACCTCTAGCATAGGCGCAGCGTCCTCTGTGTCCATGCTCAGATCAAGAAGTGGGTGACTGGCAGGGGCGACAGAGATATCATTTGCGTCGGCACACACATCGATCGACGAGTCGACAAGATGTGAAGTGCCAAAACCAGGTAGGGTCTCCTGAAACTTGACGTGAACATACGTGGTGATGCGCCTAGTCGCGGGATTGTAGATGCGATACCCCGGGGAGTTGTGTGAGTACCCCACCATCACCCCTCGGAACGCCTTCAAGCCGAGTTTCCGTCTGAGGTTGTTATGCACCTTAGCGAATATTGTACACCCAAACATTCGGAAGACATACGCATTTGGAACGGCGCCCGTGAGGAGTGTGATGGGGACCCCTCCAGACGGACCGACAGCGCGACTGTAGGTGCGGTTACGGAGGTGGACTACTGTGCTGATGGCGCATGACCACATGCTATTAGGTACGGACATTGCGTGGAGCATTGAGGACGCGCAGTCACGCAGAGTGCGCCACGGACGTTCTGCCTTCCACAGCATGTGATGTGCGTACGGTGCGGAGAACTGAGTGCCAAACCCCAAGCGTGTGCACATGAGCTGCGTGTTCGGTGCCTCGAACACTGAGTCCGAGTCGAATTTTAAGAACGGTACAAAAGTATGTTGTTGTGAGTGGAAGAGGACATGGGTGTGCCGCACGTCCACGAGAATGGTTTCCAGCTTAGAGCATGTCTCATCCTTAGACTTCAGAAACCTAACCCACATGAAGTTTGTGTGATGGTCAATAACCAGAAGGCAATACTTCAAGCCGTACGGAGAGGGGACGTTGACATGACCCCACAGGTCACACGAGAAATGCTGAAGTGGGGCTGCAGGCTTATGAGATGCTTTGCGATTTTGTGGGGCTGAGGCGGCCTTATTCAAATTGCAAGACTCACATGAGAGATCATTTACAAAACTTGGCATTACTGGCACAGACGGGGTATTGTGTGAATGATGAGTCTGGAGGCTCTGCATGTTCAAGTGACCCAGCCGGCTATGCCACAAAGCAGCGTCACAGTCAGCAGCGAGTGCGACAGAATTCAGACTACGGCTATCTACTAGTCTCAAGGGCAGCCCGGCACAGTCATGTGACCTCGGAAGGAGGTACAGTCCGTTCCTCGACGGAATTAGCATCCCAATTCTTGTGGTGACAAGCAGCATGCCACTGTCAGAGTTAGTAGGGAACGAGAACTCGCAGCCAAAGTGTTTTTGCATCAAGCTGACACTCAGTAGACGACTGATGTGTTGGGCAGACCGAGAGGACAAATCAGGGGTATAGAGTGTTAAGTGCATGAACACGACGAAATACCGCCCGACCAGATACTAAGCATATAGGGATGTGAACAGTCCCACTGCCTTGCACTGTTACACCAACTCCACCGACAGTGCTGCGGCGAGATGAGGGGTGAAACTCCGAAAAATCCGACCGAAAGGCGATTAAGTTGACGGAGCACGCAGAGTCAACTACCCAGTAGTCAAACAGATCAGCAACAGATGATGCAAATGGCGCGAATGCAATAGAGGCAAAGGAGTTACTGACCTCTGTATCATCATACTCCTCATGCATGTCGTAGTCAAGTGGTTCGCCGTCAGCGGCATCCTCCACAGACGCCATGTCAGCAGGGACTTCGCTGAGATGAGATGTGGGAGGGGGTTGTCCCGCGTACTTCTTCGCAATCTGTTTGCGCTTGGCCAGTGTCCAGCGGAGGACGTATGCATAGGGCGCATTACATGTAGAACCGACGTGATTCGGGTCACCGCATGCACCACACTTCATCGCAAACTTGGATTTTTTCTTATCTGCGGTCGAGCCTCCAATGCCACGGCCATCTTAGCGTTTGCGATCTGCAATGAAAGCATTAACTGGATGTTCCGGAGCAGCACTGTCAGATTTAACAGTGTCGTCCGCGTCCAGATTCTGCGCCGGGTGGATGATACTCCCCATCACTCTATCGGCTGAGATGATGAAGTCGGTGTCGAAAGCATTGATTACGCATTGCTTTGCCATGCCATACTGCCCAACGATCGAAAGACCACGAATCATGACCAATGCGAGCACGTGTGGGTGAATCGTTGCAGATCCATCCTTCAGATGTAGGCACTCGTTGAGTTCATCAAAGTGTTGTTTGACTGCGTGAACGTACGCAGACACTGACATGCCAAACGCTTGCCGGACCATCACACGGTCCAAAAGCGACAGTGTGCGGGAGATGGATTGCGCGTCCAGTCTCTCGCACTTCACTTCCCATGCAGCTGTCCCGCAGTTGGGTCGTCTAGCAGGGACCCCCCGCAATTGTTTGTGCAGCGGGTTTGCAATGTCGGCAACATTGAACGAGCATAGCGTGGGCGTGCCGCTGAGCGACTGGATTAAGAGGAACACCATAGGAGGACAACCCTAGCTGTGGAATGAGCGTAGCCAGGCGCCCGCCGGCGGCGCAGCGGCGGCGGCCCCGGAGGGGGGTGCGCTCGCAAGCCCGTCGGCATCCCCTCACCTCCCCGTGGTGGGCGATGGAAACCCCGTAGCCGTGCCAGGCAAGGCACGGTAGGGGGCTAAGAGGGCCGACAGCTCGATCCGTGGGATCAGCAGCTGTCGGGAAAGCCCCATATAGAGGGCTTTTGAAAAAATAATTTCTGTGCACTATCGGCGCCAAGATCTCCCGCTCGGGCCGTCCGACATGTTTTTTCGCGTACAGATACTCCTAGATACAGCCTTCCTTTGAGGGGTGGGGCATGTACTACGGCAGCGTTTGATGGCGAGGAGGGTACGCCCGGATCAGCGGTGGGAGGCGGGTGTTGGAGCTGTCGGTGGCGAGCCGGGAAGCAGCGCCAGAAAAGGGCGCTCGCTAGCCGTCGACCAGCCATGTGCCGGTCGAACCTTGCCGAGGGATGAGGCAAGACATGGCACTGGCCGGTGGCTAGTCGCAGACGGAGGAGCGGCTATATGAGGCGGCGGCGATCCTCAGGATCAGCCGCCGCCGGAAAGCCATGTACGGAGGGCTTTTTTCGGATACAAAAAACAATGTCCGTACCCGGCGTCGAGCTAGTTGGGGAGCAGCACCAGGGTAGGGCGCTCACTAGCGCGCCGCTACGTCGTCCAGCGTCATCTCCCGGGGGGAGGAGTTAGCTCGGACGGCAAGGAGGACGGTCGCGACGGGAGGAGCGACACGATCTCGCGGCGACGATCCTTTGGGTCAGCGCCGCAAGAAAACCCGGCACGGAGGGTTTTGTTTAATTCCGGGCGCCCGCGGCCCGCCGGATCCGGCTACGGTGACCTGCCCCCCCCCCCCCCCTCTTCGACACCCACTACCCCGACAGACCTTCATAATCCTAGGGGTCCTTGAGCGCGGGCCCGGGTGAGCGCGGAGGCCCCCGCTCAAAAAAAGGCTGCTCGGTGGACGCGCGACTAGAGGGGGGAGGGTACGGCCACATGCCGGAAAACCAACAGGTACCCGGGTACCAGATAGAGAAAAAACCGGGGAAATGAGCGGGGAAAATTCAGGCGCGGAGGCAGGAGCGCTAGTTTTTTCTATGTCTGTGTGTCTCGGTCCCCCCCACATGTCCTCGAGGTGATGGGGGACCTCGACACGGAGGACCGCCGGTGGACGTCGGTGGACGCGGCAAGACCTTGGGGCGGGGTTTACGGGATGGAGTGGCGGGATCGACGAGCGACCGCGCGAGGAGGGGTTTTTTGCCAGCCTTTCCCCTCCTACCTTCGGAGGCAAGACCGAAGTCACGTGGGAGCTAGATTAGGCTGGCCCGTCGTCCCTCCCGAACGCCGACCGGCCTAGGCCGGTCGACACCCCGGTTCGGCGGGAGCGGGCCGTGCATCGTGAAGGTCGAGCAACAGTTTAGTTTTGCATTTCTCGACAAGTGGATTTATTTTTAGATCTGTTTTTCCTGATTACAAAATTATTACGCTGTTACTGCCATTGGAGAGGTTGGGATTAGTGGTTCAACGGTCTACCTCACGCTTCTAGGTCCAGCTAGGCATAGAATAAGGGGGGGCCCAGAGACTCTAGCCGGTTTTACTGGTATTGGAGTGTTTAACTTCAAATTTCAAATTTTGAGCGCAACCGCCTTAATCGACAAGAACGACTGGAAATCGCGCTTCCATGCTTTAAACTCCCCCGTCTTGGGCATAAGCGGAGCGTCCATGCAAAACGACCGTGAAAACGAATCACCGTCGAAGGTTGTAGCCCAGTCTGCCGTCATTGCGACAAATTCCGGATCGATCGTATGGCGGCGACTGGTGATGCCACTGTGTGCCGGCTCGTGTGGTGGAGCAGGCACGAACTCGCCAGTGAGTCTGTAGGGGGCGTCGACAAGTGGGTTCGCTGCCGCGCCGATAGCGACCGGGTGATCGCGCAGCGCGTCCCGACGGAGAAGTTCCGACTGTGTCCGGGCATGGTCGTCCATGCGAGCATGGAGTAGTTGCAGCTGCTCCGTGACCAGGCGAATGCTATCGCTGGCCGAGTCGGCAGACGGTGTGTCGCTGCGACTCGAGTCGGCGGCGGTGTCGTCGGCCGATGCCGCGGGCGCCGGTTTTGTTTTTGGCGCCATTCCAAGAAAATACAGGTACCCAGGCAGTGGAAAAATCCACTAGCGGTAACTGTGCCTAACGGTGGTTTCAAAGAGACGGCATGATGCCCGCCGACCCCTCGGCCTGTAGCCCCGGGGTGTCTCAATGTACCTTTTCCGTATCCTCCACCCAGTGTGGGGCACAACGACAGCCGAGGCAGGAACAACCATGCACCATGTTGTGTGTATATGGGGCCGTGAACTGAGCAGTGAAACCCAATGACGAGACCATGGTGCGACAGGCAACATCAAGATAATTGGGATCACAGTCGAACTTGATGGTCGGTCGGAAAGCACGATGTGGATATAGGCGAGAGTGCAAGTTCCGGACGTCAGTGAGAAGAGAGGAAAGAGTAGAAACAACTGCCTTTTTGGATGGGAGTGCAAGGAGCCAAATATAATTCGAGAAGTGATCAATTACACCGACCAAGTATTTAGCTCCCCCCGGCCCGGTCTCTTTGAGCGGGCCGAAGATGTCAGAACTGAAGGCTTGAAAGCAAGCTGTGGCTTTGGTGCATGGTTTGGTGTTGACAGCCGCATGGTGGAGTTTCGCTAAAATGCAAGGTTCACAAGACAAAAGCGGAACATGGCTGTCGTACTTCGCTCATGTGATGTCCTTGCTGCGTAGAGCGAGCGTCATGGTGTCCCTACCAGGGTGACCAAGGCGTTGATGCCACAAAGTGGTGTCAGTAGAAGTAGGGCCGGACCCCTTATAAGCAATGAGGGAAGTGAACTCACCGGGAAGGGTTTGAAGGTGAGGGAGTTGATTGTGCATGACGAGAATGAAGCTCCCGTGTTGATCAGTGGCAGTAGGCTCGCCAACGGCGGGATAATGGAAGCTGATGTTGTGCCTCCTGCGGAGGTGCTCTTGAGAGACTATGCTCGGAGCGCCGCGTTGGACCATGTTTGGGGCATGAGCAGCTCGGATGTGGATCCGGCGGGTGTGGCCATCTTGATAGGCCAGGTGGAGTTCAACGAGGCCATAGCCCTGAATGTGGACGTCCAGACCTTTGACATGGACGGGATTGCGAAGGCGGGTGTAGGTGCCTTTAAGAAAGGCGGAGCGATGCGCTTCGAGGCTTACGTTGGCACCGGCATCAACAAAGCGGAGAGCGGTGGGAGTGGAAGAAAGGGAGACGCTGTATGCGGAGGGGAAGCCACACTCAGAGGTGGGGTAATCAATAGAAGGGCAATCCCCGGAGGAGGAGGACGCATAGGGGTCGTGCGCATGAAAATCTGCGGCCAACATGCCACTGAGCTGAAACTGTTCATCGGAAGGGGAGAGGGAGGGCGTGGGAGACCGGGAGTAAGACCGGTGTTGGGAGTCAATGAGGATAGATTGCAGGACACGGATGACGCCAGATATCTGAGGGTGGAGGTGTGCGTTCATGTCGGGAGGGTGCTGCACGCCGGGAAGAAGGGCAACGAGGTTGCCGTAGTTGGGTTGAGTGAGGCTGTGGATGATGCCCGAGAGCCATGCCGCTGTAGTTTGAGTGCGCCCGGCATGCAAGGGTGTCCCATGAGAAGCGGCAATGTTGCGCCGTGTTTGGGGCCAATCCGCCCAGTCAGTGAGGGGAGCGGATGCCCTAGCGAGGGCAATGTGTTCATCTAAAGGAGTCACGAGGTCGTTGTGGTAAAGACCACGGAGTGCCTCGGTGAGCGCGAATGCTCCCCATCGAGGGGGGAAACCCTTGGCGCAGAGGGCATCTGTCATCGGGAATTCTGTGCGAAGGTGGTAGATGAGGGTGCGCAGCTGCTTACCAGGGAGGTCGACGACGATTTGTTCGGTAGTGTCTGGGGGTGTTCCCCATGTACCACGAAAGCCGGCAGCCATGTTGATGGATGGCGCCCCATCTAAGTCAAAGAAGGACATGAGTGCAGATTCAGCGGAAGCGAGGTCGCCGGTTGGAACTGGCATGTTGGTGTGTGAGACCGAAGGGGGAGCATGAGAGCTGTCACGGGCGGAGAACCCACGTCCTCCACGACCCCAACGACCCCCTCGACCGCGAGGTCCGCGGCCGCGGCCGCGCGGGGCGGAAGGGTGGGCAACATACGGTTGTTGTCGTTGATGTGGGTGCAGGGGAAGAGGGCAGTCTTGGTGCCAATGAAACCGGTCTGTCAAAGGAATGCCCGCCTCAGAGCAGTGGCGGCAAGGGGGAGGCCCCCTCTTGGGCGCAGAGCTGTCTGCGCGCGCAGCTAATGCTTCCTCAACCGCGGCCTCAACAGCGGAGTTAAATGCCCGAGGGTCATACAACCCATGGCGTGCCGTGGCCGGTTGGTCGCCAGGGAATGAGGTGTGGGAGTGATGCTGGATGAGCATTGTACATAGCTGGGTAAACGGCACCGATGTTGCTGCTTGACCATCTTGTCTAGCGTCTAGGGCAGCAATAATGCTTGCACGGGCGCTAGAGAGCTTGCTGTTAAGGTTATGAAGAGTGGCAGCAACCAATAGCTTTTCATTAACCATTTGTTCATCTTCATTAATGTCTTGGTAACAGTGTAGCATGCGTTGTAAGTAAGCGTCGATATTTTCTCTGTCTCCTTGAGGTTCCATTAATTTTGTAAGCAAGCTAACTGTTCGGCCAATTCCCCTCTGATCAAATAAATCAATGAGCGCACGCCAGGCATCTGAGCCTGGCGACACTCGTGTCGAAAAAGAGGGATCACGCTGAAAGTTGGACAGGGCCATAGCCGCAGTGGGATGTTTCATAACGACACAAAGGTAGCCGAACATTTTATGCTGAAAATTGCGATAGGCTGTGTTAGCAGCAGCGTCAGGAGGGGGTGCCCCCTCAAGCAACTCAGGAAAGGCAGGGTTAACTGCTCGCAGGAAATTAATGTGTTCTCTACGGAAGTCCTGAAATTGGCTGTCAGCCGTGAAAGTGGGTCCTTGTGTACGCAGAGATCGACTAAGGCTGCTGTCGTCAAACTGGCTGGGTCGGGACGGCGCTGCGTCGTCGAATAGATAAGGGCGAGCATCGTAAACAGGGGTAGTATTACGGTCGTCTCGATTTTGTGTGCCATCGTTGGCCGGTGTCGGCGGCGGTGGCTGCCCGCGATGCGGCCCTAGGGTGGCACCGAGCTGCTGAAACTGTGCCAAAATAAACTCGTGTGTGGTCGCTCGGGACCGTTCTATAGCTGTATCTATTAGCTCTACTGTCTCAGAGCGTATGCTAGCCAGTGTAGAGTCCATAGTAGTGGGGGGAGCGACAGGTTCTTTACCGGGAGTTGATCCAGAGGCTTCCGGGTGGGTCGGTCGACCGCTGCTCCTTGTGATGGGCGCCGCCGCCGGCGGCTGCTTCCGATGAGACATGCCTGAAACGCGTGTTTCAGTTTTTTATTTTTTTACCTGCGTTTTCACTGCGCTGGTTTGATGCATATACCATGTACTGGATGGTTCATAGTGTAAAGGCTGGTGTCGGAAGTCGCTCGCTTGAGCCCAAGGGAAGATAGGGTCCGGTGGAACAGTTTGTACCACTCACGCGACGCTTGTTTCAGACCGTAGATGCTCTTAAGCAAGCGCATGACACGAGGTGTCCCATCCTCTGCCCCTCTAGGCTGACGCATGTAAATCTCCTCTTGGAGGTCAGCATTTAGAAACGCCGTCTCGATATCCGCGGAGTGCATGTGCATGTTTCGTTTGGCGGCGATGGCGAGGACCGTGCGCAGAGTGCTTAGCTTTACGACGGGAGAGAATGTCTCTGAATAGTCGACTCCTGCTCGTTGACTGAATCCCTGGGCAACAAGGCGCGCCTTGAAGCGATCGACGGAACCATCCGGTTTGGCCATCACCTTGAAGACCCACTTGTTGCCAATGGCGTTACGTCCGAGTGGTAGGTTTTCCATCCGGAATGTCCCCTTGCTGTGCAGTGACGCAAGTTCCGACCGTATGGCCTTGCGCCATGCAACGGCGTACTTGCTGCTCAATGCATGCTTGATGTCGATCGGTACTGGGATGTGTGCCGCGGGAGGATATGTCATGGACTCTGCGGTCGGGGCCGCCGGCCCCTCGGACTTAACGGAGTGGGGTGCAGGTCGTGTGGGCCGAGGAGGCTTGTTTTGTGTAAAGACTCTAGCTATTTTGTTGAGCCGTTGAACATAAGCCGCGGCGACAAAGCATGAAGATGACTTACGGGCAGTGTGGTGCGACGAGGCATCGTATGCTGCGGCGTCGCTAGATATGACCTCCGGGGCATCCTCGAGGGCTGAGAATGAGTTACGGGTAGGGACTGTGATCTGCGTGGTGCCCGCGCAAGAGAGATTGGCACTGGGTGCCCCCCCAGGCTCGAGACCATTTGGTGGAGAGGCTTGAGAAGTGCCACATGCGACCGGCGGTGCTGCCGGAGCGTGCGCGGGCTGTGATTCAACAAAAGCAACGTGGATGGATCGGACGAGTTTGCCAGTGGCTAGGTTGAGAAGCCAATAGCCATGACCGTCGTCGCAGTACCCGATGAACATACAACGAAGGGCCTTGGGGGAAAGCTTGCCTCGATACTGGTCTTCTAAACGGAGGTATGCGGAGCATCCGAAAACCTTGAGGTGAGAGAGGTCAGCCTGGGCGCCATGAAGAACACAATAGGGCACGCCACCCGAGCCACCGGAGGCGGCTGGCGTAGGGAGTCTGTTGCGAAGGTAAACAACCGTGCGCATGGCAAGGCCCCAATACTCTGAAGGGCAATTGGCATGTTGCATCATGGCAGTGGCGGAGTCCGCGAGAGAAGCCCACTGACGCTCCATTTTGGCGAGAGTAGAATATAGCCGTGGTAGGCTAGAGTAGGGTCGATGCTAAGATAGTTCTTGGTAGTGTTCAGTAGAACCGAACTAAAATGTGGAAATAAAAAGTGAAACGAAAGTACGGTGTTAAGTAGTATAGTTTTGAAAATATGGTCGGCGTTGCCTTCGGGCGAGTTTCCAAGTTGCACGCCGGACGACACTGCTGTCTCGCGTATCCTTGAGGTTTATAACATGTTGGATTTTGGAAGTACAATGGTTACACGGGTAGTCTAGCCGGCCCCGCAAGGGGGCCAGCAGTGGGGACAAAGGGAGTGAGAAGAGAGAGATGGCGGCCAGCAAAAGGCACCGGGAGGGCCGGCCGACCGCCACTAACGGGGAAATAGAGTACCGCTATTAGTACAACACAAAGTACTAAGATAAGGACTAGCTACCTTGTACATAAGCACTAGGTAATGCAATGCTAGTTCTAACACTCCCCCTCAAGGTAGCTTAGGTCTTGTCGTCGCCCTTGCTTGTCGTCGAGGAAGGAGTCATCTTGGTCGTAGGCGTTGTTCCGGTAGCGGTATCTCAAGCCGGGTAGGTGACGCTACATGTGCTCACATGAACGGGATGCTATCGGCGAGTGGCCGACAATAAATTGGTCCAATTGAATTGCGTAATGTACTAGTCTGACATGTAGCGGGAAAACCGTCCACGCGCGAATTAGCTATCGCATGATAGCGACCGGCGAGGACGGAGAAAGCCAACATGGCTGCCACAAGCGTGTAGGCACTCGAAAAGAATAGTCGGGCGCTATCGTGTCGACTCCCCCCCCTTCGCCGTGGGCAAGGTTAGAACCTCGCTTTGTCAGATGAGCGTTGCGGCGGTGCCTCGGGGAGAAACAAAAGCAGTGCTATTTAAAGTACGCCCCGTCGGCACCTACCTCTACCTCTACGCGGTGGGCGCTGGTAACCCCATAGCCGTGCCAGGCATGGCACGGTAGGGGGCTGAACGAGGTACCGATAGCTGCGATCCGCGGGATCAACAGCTGTCGGGAAGCCATGTACGGAGGGTTTTGGAAAAACATAATATCCGTACTCCGGCACAGGGATCTCCCGCTCGGCCAGTCCGATATGTCTTTTCCGCAACTAAACACTCGCAGATACTCTCCCGACGATGGGGCGGGGGCGGCTTTTGCGAAATAGTTTTTGGCGAAGAGGGGTACGGACGGATCAGCGGAGGGACGAGGGTGTTGGAGCTGGCGGCGGACAGCTAGGAAGCAGCGCCAAGGACGGCGCTCGCTAGCAGCCGCCAGCCCTGCGAGAGCCTTAGGTCTCCCCTGGGGGCGAGGCTTGTTGCTGCGCATGACGGAGGTTGGTCGCAGCCGGAGGAGCGGCACCGTCTGGCGGCGGCGGTCCCTAGGATCGCCCGCCGCCGGAAAAGCCCGGTACGGGGGGTTTTTGAAAAAATTCCCGTACCCACCATCTTTTGAGGACCGGCGACTCGATCCCTCTGCTCTTCCAACCCCTCCCCTAGTCGGTACCCGGTTATCGATAGGCTGCCTCACGCAGTGTGCCTAGGGTTATCGTAACGGCACACTGCTCGTAAAGGCGGCCCCCTAACAACGTAAACCACCGGGGGAGGGCACGGACGGCCATAGCGCGATCACATAGGTGTTGGAAACAGACGGGAAAGGGACAGGGGACATGAGAAAATCTAGCTCGGGGGCAGGAGAGCCAGCCGGACACCGTCTCTAGCCTTGTTCTTTTTTCTTCTCAGCCCTCGGAGAGAAGAAGGAGAGAAGAAGAAGGAAGAAGAAGGAGGAGAGAAGACTCGGCTAGGTGGAGAGCTTCGTCGAGAGGAGCGGCTAATACCTCGGGCGGGGTTGAGCACGGATCAAGGCGGGACCGACGACGACCTACCTTTCAACTGCCTTTCCCCCCAAGCTCCGACACGACCGGAGTCGCACAGGAGCCGAGGTCAAGCACGTTCGCCTCGACCAGCTCAAGCTGAGCAGCCTTGCTGATCAGCGACCCCGCATCGGCTGGAGCAGGCCGCGTATCGTGGAGCCTAGCGACATTTTATATTTAATACTGTATCCAAAAAAAAAACGTATAGATCAGAAAATAATAAATACATGGATACGGGTATGTTTTAGACGGTATCATTACTGCCATTGGAGAGGTTGGGATTAGTGGTTCACTACGGTCTACCTCACCCTTAGAAGTCCAACAATAAGTTGAGCATAGCAAAAGGGGGGGGCCATAGACTCCAACCGGTTCTTCTGGTATTGGAGTAAAATATTTCAATTTCAATTACGCGCAGGCCGAATTTTTCGCGAAAGTTTGAATTTGATTTGAAACCGCCAGATCCGGTCGATAGCATCGGTGAGTTGTGAGCAGGGTGGTGTAGACAACCAACCTAGGGCGGCCATATGTGACCATGGGCGGGTGGTGTCGGTAGTGGTAGTTCAAGCGAGTATCCATGTTGCACGCTCTGCTCCTTGGGTGGCGGAGGCGGTACTGCTAGCCTAGGGCGGCCACGGGGGACCTTGAGCGGCTAGCGTCGGTATTGACTTCATAGCGAGTATCTAGGTTGCACGCTCTTCTCCTACTTGGGGCTGCCGTATTTCGGAAGTCTAACTATCCCGGGTAACGTTGTAGGGGGCCCATTACCTGTTAAACGTGGTGTGCACGGTTCGATAAGGAAGATATTTTAACTTGCGGTGAGCTAGTTACATGTACGCTAAACAACCAACCTTGGGTGACGGCTAGTGCCGAGACAAGAGAAGCGTTTCAAACTAGAGCTGTTAGTTGTCTATACGCTAGTTTGTGATATCGTGCATCATGCACTCTAGTTGATGTCATGTACATAAGGACTTCTATCAGAGCATACATTAGCTCTATGTAACTAATCTACATTAGGAATTACTTACAACACTTCATTCCCTTTGCAGTCACGGAATTCGGCGGAGAGCAAGCCGAAGAGAAGTTGTAGAGCATGGTTGTGATTTGTCAACGTGAAACACTTGTTGTAAGCGAGCTATCGTTGGTAAGCGTAATCTGTAATTGTGTTTCCAAATCTGCTCCTCGACTTGTAAAGGTCCAAGTTGTCGATCACATAGCTTCATGTAAGGTTGTCCACGTAAGAAGGGGTTCTTTATAACGATTGCCACCTTGTCTCCTCGAACAAAGGGCGGGGTTGTCGACAGTTCTGAACGATGAGAGGTGGGGGACTGGGGCGTAAAGGAAAGTCAGTTGATCCTTGGGCTGGGTAGCTGAGTTTACGTTTCATAGATGTAGTTTTGAAGCCTTGGTAAACAACTTCGAGGTGGCGGTGGAGGATGAGTAAAGTGGTTAGTAATTCGTTCATGTGTGAAGATGTTCTTGGCGAACTTTAGAGGTAGAGCCTACACAACCAAAGCAACGACAAGTATCTCATTGAAGCGTTCGTCCGGCGGTAGAAGGTCGAAGGCATCTGCAACTTTGTTCGATAGATCGATACAATTAGAAGCCATATGCTTGTTTTGAAGGGCGATTCTCCATTCGCGGCAGTTGTCATATCCTAGCCATTTAGCTAAGTGCTAGTATCTGACATTATTTATTTCCTCTAAATGGTACATGTATCTTAGCGATATTCAGTGACTCTTTTATTGTCATCACGGCAGTACAATTGTATCGCCGTATTTTCCCTCGACAGTACAGAGTTACTAGCAGTATCTCTTCTAGATAGTTCTTTTCTAGATAGTTGTAAGAGCTTGTGCGATAAGGTTAGATAGACGGTACGGGTAACCTCAGTTAACCCGTATCACTAGTAATAGTTTGGTTTAGTTAGCAGACAGCACAAGCTACAAGTTCTAAGGCTGTTTCTAGAACACCTGAGGTGTGGATATTTAAGACGGGGACTTACTGGTAGAGGAGGAGACCGGTACAGAATAGAATTACGCCACACCCAGATTGTAAGAAACCCTGTTCCTAAGACAATCTTACTAATTCTCTCTACGCTGTATAATTAGATCCAAAGATTAGGTTCTACTATTAGTCTAAGGTTGCCAACTTAGCCTAACCAAAGTAGCACCTCACACGTGGTTTCGGAGCCTCAGAACAGCTAGACGAGACGAAGATGTCTAACCGAGCAGGAGAGAGACTACCAGAGGAAGTTGATGGTCGACCACAGGGGGCGCCTTCTAGGCCGACACAACCGACGTCGACAGATGGTAGAAGACAGACAGTGCGAGAAAGATCGAGTCCCACGATGGAGCCTATGTCGGTACACGTCACCGAGATGCTACAACGACTAAGTAACCGAGTTGACACTTTTTCGACTGAGCTATCTCAACTGCGTGACCACGTCGACAACGGTTTCAGACATTTTGAAGGACGGGTGAACATAAGCCGAGAAACGGAGAATTTTCTTCGAGGAGAACAATTGAGATCGGAGAGGACGCGAGAGATGCCAAGAATGATGCCGAACGATGTCAAACCAGCCAAGATCAAGAGCATCGCTACGACTAACATCGACGAGCTGAGAAACTGGTTCCGACATGCACGAGGGTATCTACGGTATCACAGCGTTAACCATGAAGAGCAAAGAGGAGTGTACTGGGTATCTGGCTTTCTGGAAGGACCACTATCGAAGTGGTGGTACTCCCAAGTTGCGCAGACTGGAGATGAAGTCGGTGGAGGATTTTCCGGAGTTTTTGAGATGGAGAAATCCTTAATTCAGGAATTCTGCGGAAGAACACCGGCGGAACAAGCGAGATTGAATTTGGACAAAGCGCGACAGAAAACCACGGTCCTGAAGTATGCGAACTATTTTCGAGAACAAATATTGGAGCTTCCTCACCGTCACGAAGAAGGTAACGTACATGATTTCCAGCGAGGTTTGAGACCCTCGATTCATAAGGAGGTTGCCCTGAAAAACCCTAAGACCCTACACAAGGCGATTCAAGCAGCTCTGCGAGCGGAGGCAGCGGAGACCAAGATTGAGACGACCCAACGCTCGACAGGCCGACTGAACGCCATCGAAGAAGACAGCGACTTTTCAGAGGCAGCGGAGGAGATCGACAATGAGTCGGAGGAAGATTCGCATGGCGCGACCGAAGAAAAGCCGCGGGAGCTGTACGAGATTAGACGCCTCACTCAAGAGGAGGTCGACAGATTTAAGAAGGAGGGCAAGTGCTTCATTTGCCACAAGAAGGGACACATCGCTATCGACTGCCCAAACAGAAAGAACAAGAAGAACGACAGAACGAAGAAATCCCGGCCGGGAAAGTGAGACCTGAGTCGGCATCTCGCGGCAAGCTGCATAATGAGGTTTCGTCTCCTACAGCGACTCAGGAAGAGACCAGAACAGAAGAAGTACGAGACCCGTTACCTCAAACGACATTGAGGCCAGTCTTTAGGAGCAAGGACTTTAGCGACTGGATGATGAATAGAGAGATTTACAAAAGTACCGGAGAATTTGGCTAAATGCGCCATTTAATGAATTAGAAGATTTTTGGGGCCATTATTTGCGGAGTAAACTGCTTCATCCCCATCTGAGAGCGGTTATAGTGGTTCCAAAATGGAGGGCAAAACCATGGTTCAAGCTGCTGCGAAATTTCCGACTTGTCGACGAGCTGGCGGCGAAAGAACATGTGTTTACCTGCCCCACGAACGATAGAATAGAAGGAAGAAGGCAAGATGTTGGACCGACAAGATGGACGACGCAAGTCTACGTCGACGACACCGATCGAGTTCGATTTCTGCCACATAACCTACAGAATCCCCCGAAGACCTACTGGACTCACTCGACGACTCTTGTTACTGATGGCCGACGAGTGTTACTAGCGAAAGAGGACACTGGCATGGTCTGGTTTCTTGGTGGCAAACAGGAGATTGCAGACGCGACCCCGGAATGCACAGCAATGCGAGCTCTTACGGAGACAACTGGATTTAAGGTGAGCGAAACAAATTTACGCCTTTTAGGGACGGAGTCTTCCGGACAGAATAAGCGCTACGTGTATATCGCTCGCGTTCGACCCGGATCGATACCGGACGCTACGTCAACTTCTCCGGCAGTATGGGCTACCTGGAAGGAATCAATTTCGGCACGACGTACGGGTTATCTAGTCCGTGGAGATCAGCAGTTCCCTCTTCGTTACGAGACTTTTGGGAAACCGATCGACGGGTGGATGAACAAGAACGTCCGACTATAAGACAGTGTTCCTGCGACGCTACATGTATCCACAACCCAGTCTAAAACAAGTCTGTTAGTGTTGGGAGGCACCTTACGCGGACATCGATGCCGTATTTTGGTTGACTCTGGCGCTTCGGAAAATTTCTGCAAGGCTGAGTGGGTACGGGAGCATCACATCCCGACGGTTACTGGAGAGAAATACCGGATAAAATTGGCAGATGGTAGTACAACTACGACTCGCCAGCGACTACGGAATGAAGTGCTCACAGTAGGGACCCTGGACATACGTTTGGACGCAATTACGACAGAACAGGATAAATTCCACATCATCGTCGGTCAACCTTGGTTACAAGCCGTCAACCCGGATATAGATTGGTCTACTAAAACGATTCGCGACCGTAAAACTGGCGAAGCTATGGTGTCTGGCGACGAGTACACCGTACCTGTGATAGTACATCACTTGGAGGCGGATGCGATGGCAAAGCTGCTTAGACAACAACCAGCAGACCTCTTCGTGATTGGACTTCGAGAAGTACAGGATGCGGTCGACGACATCAACATTGATCAACAACCTGAGTGGACGACTTCGTTACGAGATTCCCTGAATGAGTTCACGTACATTATCAAGGAGCCTGACGGTCTACCGCCAACTCGCGAGTGCGACTTTGAAATTAATTTGGAGTGCGATGAACCACCTAAGGAGCGAACGTACCGTATGTCACCAGCTGAACTCCGGGAGGTTCAAGTACAATTGCAAGACTTACTCGCAAAAGGCTGGATTCGTCCGTCTAAATCTCCGTACGGTGCCCCGATTTTATTTGTACGCAAGAAGGATGGTACCATGCGTATGTGCGTAGACTACCGGAAACTCAACAACCTTACGAGGAAAGACCGAACACCGTTACCCCGGATTGATGAGTTACTCGACTCGCTATATGGGGCTCACTATTTCAACACGCTGGACCTGTATAAAGGCTATCATCAAGTTCGAGTCAAGGAGCGCGACATACATAAGACAGCATTCCGAACTCATTACGGATTGTTCGAGTACTGCGTTCTACCCTTTGGACTTTGTAACGCCCCAACTGGATTCCAAGCGATGATGAATCGAGTTTTGGCCCCGTATCTTGGCAAGTTCTGCGTGGTATATTTGGACGACGTGTTGATCTACAGTAAGACGGCCGACGAACACCTCGAGCATATTCGACTCGTGTTACGAGAGCTGCAGCGACACCAGTTGCATATCAAACTCTCTAAGTGTTACTTCGGACGATCGAGCGTCAATTTTCTTGGGCATGTGGTGGAAGCTGGACAGATCCGAATGGACCCCGACAAGGTTGAGGTAGTACAAAATTGGCCCCGACCGAAATCTGTGACTGAAGTACGTGGATTTCTGGGACTTGCTGGATATTACCGGAGGTTTATCAACCAATTCGCAACCCTAGCAACCCCATTAACGGACATGACCAAGAAGACGCCGGAATTTCGCTGGACTCCTCAAGCCGAGTCATCATTCGAGCAAATTAAAGACGCGATGGTACGTGCACCAGTACTGGTAATTCCTGACACTTCTCCTAATGCAAGGTACACACTGTACACAGATGCTTCTGGATTTGAAGTAGGAGCTGTGCTATTACAAGACCAAGGTATTGGATTACAACATGTTGCGTACCATGCTCGAAAGATGAACAAGCATGAGGTACACTATCATGTCCACGAACAAGAGCTACTGGCAGTTCGCGACGCTCTACTGAAGTTCCGTTGCTACTTAGATGGCGCGGCGGGATTTACAGTAATTACGGACCACGACACGTTGCGACACTTCTTTCGGCAGCGCGATTTGTCTACTCGACAGGTGCGATGGCTTCAAGTTTTAGCACCTTACCAGCGACATATGGACATCGTATACAAGAAGGGAGCAGTCAACTAGGCAGACGCTTTGTCTCGCCGACCTAACCTGAAGGACTCATTACAGAAGCTGCAAATGTTACGCGATTGGACCAACGACGAAGCAGAATGCGAGTTGCACGCACAGATTTTTTCCCTGGAATCCCGGTTACATCCTGACTCTGGACTTCATGCGGAAATCAAAAGCGCTTATGATTCGGACAAATATCTGCTTACCCGGAAATCTCTGCCTACCTGGTTGGTACGTCAATCTAATGGAATCTTGTACGCCTACGGGACAAGACTGTATGTTCCGAACGTCTCTACATTGCGATCAAGAGTACTGTACGAACTACACGACGCACCGACTGCGGGACACCCTGGTATTATTCGACTATTAGCAGCAGTAACCCGGACGTTTTGGTGGCCTAACATGAAGCGGACAGTACAACACTATGTACGCAGCTGTGTTACTTGTCAACGCAACAAGGCAGCGCGACACAAGCCCTATGGACTCCTTCAATCGCATGAGGTACCGACCAGGCCCTTTGAGCATGTATCGCTTGACATGATTACGGACCTTCCTGAGTGCGATGGGTATGATGATGTGGTGGTATTCGTCTGTATGCTTACGAAACGGACGATTGTCGAGCCAATTACGAAAACGATTACAGCGGAACAATTAGCAAAAGTTATGCACCGCGCTGTTTTTCGGCATTTAGGCTTACCACGGAAATTAACATCCGATCGAGATCCCCGGTTTATGAGCGACTTCTGGCAAACCCTATTGAGGGTTGTTGGCACCAAGCTTAATATCTCTACGAGCTATCACCCCCAGACAGATGGCCAAACTGAACGAGTAAACCAGACATGGGAGCAAGTCATACGATGCTATGTGCACCCCTTGCACGACGACTGGGTTCAACACCTTACCAACGTGGAGTTCGCGATCAACGCAGCGGTTTCTACGTCAACCACCATGTCTCCATTTAAGGCGACGCTAGGATTTGAGCCGACATCTCCAACGACGGCTACATTTGAAGATAACGAGCCTAGCCGTACTTTACCGGAGCAAGTGAAGATTTTGGTCGAGATGCACAGATTTGCCCACGACTGCGTCAAAGCAGCCTAGGCACACATGCAAGACGCTGCAAATCGGCACCGGTTACCAGTACCTTTTATAGTTGGCGACAAGGTTAAGCTCAAGGCGACAAATCTATGGTTTGTACAACAGCCATGTTCTAAACTACGCGACCGCTACATTGGACCGTTTCTCATTACGGAGGAAGTTTCCCCGGTTGCATTTCGGCTTAAGCTACCCCCTAGAGTACGGATTAACGATGTTGTACACGCCAATCTACTGGAAAGATGGAATTCAGAACCAGAACAGGCCAACAACGCGCAGCCAATTCCGATTGTGCACGATGCGAAGCGATTTGAAGTCGACAAAATACTCGACGTGGCTTTTAACTCCAATGGCACGGGACTTTTGTTTAAGGTCCGCTGGGCAGCACCGTTCAACGTACCTAGCGAGGACACTTGGGAACCCATGCGGGGAGTCAACCACTTAAACATCTTTTCCGAATTCCTTCGAACGGATGTTTATCGAGAATTTTCTGGCACCCCTGACTTTGTCAGATTTCGCAATCGCTGGCCTGCAAAACCCCCCAAGACACCAAGACCATGAGTACTGCACAGCGAGGACGCTGGTGCTTAAGGAGGGGAGAGTGTCATATCCTAGCCATTTAGCTAAGTGCTAGTATCTGACATTATTTATTTCCTCTAAATGGTACCTGTATCTTAGCGATATTCAGTGACTCTTTTATTGTCATCACGGCAGTACAATTGTATCGCCGTATTTTCCCTCGACAGTACAGAGTTACTAGTAGTATCTCTTCTAGATAGTTCTTTTCTAGATAGTTGTAAGAGCTTGTGCGATAAGGTTAGATGGACAGTACATGTAACCTCAGTTAACCCGTATCACTAGTAATAGTTTGGTTTAGTTAGCAGACAGCACAAGCTACATGCTCTAAGGCTGTTTCTAGAACACCTGAGGTGTGGATATTTAAGACGGGGACTTACTGGTAGAGGAGGAGACCGGTACAAAATAGAATTACGCCACACCCAGATTGTGAGAAACCCTGTTCCTAAGACAATCTTACTAATTCTCTCTACGCTGTATAATTAGATCCAAAGATTAGGTTTAATTATTATTCTAAGGTTGCCAACTTAGCCTAACCAAAGTAGCACCTCACAGTTGTAATCAAACACATGCTGGCGGAGTCGAGCGCCGTCGTAGAACGCGGCGAGGAGGGAGGAGCGCCACGCCGGGTAGGATGCGAAGCGGGTAGACACGGTGCCTCCGGGTAGAATGTCTCGAGGACCCGCAGGTATGTTGCGAAGGAAGCTCTTACAGTAGGCGTGAGCCGGGGAGTCGGGAACGAATTGACGGAAGATGTAGGCTTCTTGATGAGGGTTCCACGTCGTGTCGCCGAACTTATCGTCGACTAGTAGAAGGAAGCGGTAAGCACTGGCAAGGTCACTAGTATGGAAGAGACGATCCTCGCGGAGTAGATCGGTCGTTCGAGGAGAGGTCGTAAGTTGAGAAGCTTGGGTTGACTGCGTTATCGATGACACGACCATGCGCCGATTGGTCGACGTCCGTCTGACTTGCTTGGAAAATAGGAGTTGCATGGGGAAGGAGAGAGGCTCGCCGGGACCGGCAGAAGTAAACGCAGTGGCACGAATGGTCGGCATGTTCGTCCGATGAGAAGCGAGAAGCCAAGATTTTTAGAAAGATGAGGTGTGGAACGTAGGAAGATGGTAGAGGCTCAGGACGGAAAGAAAGCATACTCGAAACCATTGATAGTTGTAGGTATAAAATGCGCAAGTGTCGCAAACTGACATCAAAAGCAAGGTGAATGTAATTACACATTCATTGGGCTGACCCTTACATAATCTCTATGATTCATCAATGCCATACCCGCGTTTAGCATCAGAATCCGCGAAGAGCCTTGGGCGTTGGTGAGTAGTCATGTTACGGGTGGCCTTGTGTTCCCATGGGGATTGTGAGGCATTTGTAACTAGCTGGCATTAGTAGTGATGGTAATGTTACTAAGTGAAGTAAGACTGAGGTTGTTGGTGAATAATGAGCACGTGGCCGGAAAGTGATATTGATATCGTTATCGGTACAATTCCAGGGTTTGGGTGCGTTCCGGGTTAGGTCTTGGTGTAAACCTAACACTCAAACACCGCTCGTCCACACAACCAAACACGGCGCCCTCCTCGCCAGTGCTGCCGCCAATGGCGATGACTTTTCATTCCACAACAATGACACCCAACTCACGAACATTCAATCATAAAACAAACACGACTTCATGTGCGTGGGGGGTCCACAACACCAGCCTCCTCACATGCAACCCCTCGCTACGTTACCCCATGTGTGGTCAATTCACGAGCAACGCTCATATGACAAGTAGCTGCCCGCCCTTAATATCGGCGGCTACGCCACGGATTTATTTGACAGGGTTGGATAGGTAAGCAACCGCCTCTAAAATATGCATGTGGGCAAGTTGTTGGCCTCTTGGCGCCGTATAAGGTTTATGTCGCCGTCCATGTTGCCCACGCGGACAACATCTATCTTGCGTAGAATGGCCTCTGTGGCGGTTAGCCTTTTGAAGCTAAACGCTAGCACAAATCAATTCTAATCTGTCTAGTTCTGTCGTTGCAAGATGGCAAAGTGATGTTCTCGAGAGATGATGAGAGGATGTTTCACTGCTTGTATTGTAGCAATATATGTTGTAAGTGAACAAAGGAATTGTTAAATGGTTCTATCACCTCCCTCTATTGCACCGGGCTTGAATAGATTTCTGCCCAGATAGTTCACGCTTGCTTGCCTCGCTTACGTGTCAGGCGTTAGGGCTTTGTAACCGTCGTCAATTGTCTAGAGACGCGGCTCGACTAGCATGGAGAATCACGACGCGGCACGTTCTGCATCGGAGAACTCGCTTAGGCGCGTCATCTGGCTAGTTAGATTAACTGTGCGTACCTATACGTACCGGGAGGTACTGGTCGTACAGTACGCATAAGAACCTTTGTGAATATTGCAGTAACGACGTACCCACGTTGCACGTCCGTCCGATGGAAAAGCACGAATTGGAATTAGTAACGAGTACATGTACAATGTCTTGCAATGTATTGTTGCAAGACAATACTAGTCACACTTGTACCCTCCCCCTGTTGACAGATCTGTGAGGCCGCCGCGAGGCAGTCCTCCGTGGTCTAAGCTCCTTTACTGAAGCAGTTACTGGGACTCAGGAATGCGCGTTGGGTAAGCGTGTATGAAGTCGATATACGCCTGAGTCTTGGCAAACTTGTACCATTGGGGCGTCTCCAAGAAATATTGTAACGCATTGTTCGATGCGCCTTGTTCAATCGGTGCCAGACAGGTGGAATGTCGTCATCACCGAAGCGCGTCATGAAGAGCAGATATTTGCCTCGTCGTTCAGGTAGCGACTTAATGCACACAACAAAGATGTGCGAGACGTCAAACTCCTCATCGTCTCCTTCAGGAATAGTCACCGGGACAATTGGTCGTAGTGGAGCGGTAGAGCAAGGTCGTAAATTGTTCACATGGAACACATGATGTAAGCGTATTGTCGCAGGAAATTTCAATTTGTAATTGTGTTCCCAATTTGCTCCTCCACTATAAAAGGTCCAAGCTCTTTGTCTTTGAGTTTCCGATTCGGCTGTCCACGCAGAAAAAAGTTTGTTGTGACGACTGACATCTTGGCTCCTTTGGCGAAGTGTGGCGATGTAGACGGTTTTGTGCGCGCTTGCACCTCGTCCTTTTGTAGCTGTAACACTGAGCGTATTAGGGTATGTACTTCTTGTAACAATCTTAACCGCTCTGTTGCGTCTTGCGAAACTGGAATTGACGGTCGCATGCTAAACAACAGGTCAAAAGGCTCCTCAAGAGAGAATCCAAAATTAGCCTCAAACGGAGTGTGTTCAATTCCGAGTGCACGAAAGGCGTTGTACGCAAATTTCACTTGTGGTAGTAGAGTCGTCTAATCAGAGCCATCATAGCAACAAAAGCAACGAAGAAGCTGCTAGAATGTGTTGTTTGCTCGCTCCGTCAGTCCATATGTCTCAGGACGTCGACTTGAAGACATGTTCAAGCGCGTTCCGAGGCGTCGCCAAAGTGTCTGCCAAAAGCCAATGACGAATTTCGGGTCGCGATCACTGACTAGCACACGGGGTAGTCCATGTAAACGGTAGACTCCCTGTAAAAACAAGGTTGCAGTTTC
The DNA here is from genome assembly GCA_026401115.1 of Tetraselmis chui. Taxonomy (NCBI): domain Eukaryota; kingdom Viridiplantae; phylum Chlorophyta; class Chlorodendrophyceae; order Chlorodendrales; family Chlorodendraceae; genus Tetraselmis; species Tetraselmis chui. Next base: position 36,431 of record JAPMLY010001987.1, read on the forward strand.
TTTGGCAGTAACAGTCTCTGTACAAGGCAGAAAATGGGCCATTGGAGTTAGATGGTCTACTACAATCAGCACACTATTAAAGCCATTGCTCTCATGCAAGTGTGTCAGGTAGTCAAGACCAACTGTGTGCCACGGTTTGGGTGGAACATGCAGTGGGTAAACAGTCGCGGCCATCTGCGGTCGAATCTTTGCTCGTCGACATATGACGCAGCGCTCACAAAAATCTTTCACATATTGGCGAAGTCGTTTCCACCTGAATCTGTCGAGTTCGTTAGCAAGAATGCTAGCAACTCCTCTGTGACCAGCTGTCGAACTTGCGTGCACGCGCTCTGTGATCAATCTCAGTCGGAGCTCAGAGTTCCGTGGAATACATAGGCGATCGAGGCGCCAAAAATATCAATCTTTGGCTTCTATCCGGCTGTCTTTCGTCCACTCACCCTCGTCCCCATAAAACGAGTCTTGGGAGTACCCCTCGCGAATGAGATCAGCGAACTCATGGCTCAGCTTCAACGCGTTAACAGTCAGTAAATTTAACTGTGCGTCTTCAAACAACAGATGGGACTTCCGTCGTAATTCTTGATCTGACGGAACCTCGCCATCCCAAAATAATGGAGCTGTGGCATGAGGTACGAAGTCTGGACGCCGGCTTAACGGGTAAGCTTCGTTCAAAGCTCCCTTGCGATATGCAAGTGTCATCGAGCCCACAAACGGTTGCAAATCCCGCAGGTATCTTGCTTGCCGCTTGTTGAGCATGTTGTTCGGTTGCCTGAGCAAGTGTCGCAGTGTGTCGTGGTATGTTACGACAAGGAACTTAGAGCATCCTTCAAGATAGCACCTCCAATGCTTGACAGCTTCGCATACGGCCAAAGCTTGTAAGTCGTACGCAGAGTAAGTGTTACCTCGCTCAGCTGGATTCAGCTTACGTGCCCAGTAAGGAACTGGTTGAAGGCCTCCTCCTTGGTCTTGCAACATGACTGCTGCAATCCCCACTGTTGAAGCATCTGTAGCCACGGTGAACGTCGCGTCCGAGCTGTCCTCCGGAAGGATCAAGCATGGCGCGGAAATGAGCCGTAACTTGAGAGTCTCAAAGGCTTCCAAACATGCAGGCGTCAGCGTTACCTTCTTTGGCTAGGACTTCCGCAGTAAGTCCGTCAATGGAGCCGTAAGGTCGCCAAAATGATGAATAAGTCTGGCATAGAAGTTGCAGAATTGTACGAAACTGCGAACCTCCTTCTGCGTCGTGGGCACTGGCCAGTCTGCAACGGCCTCGACTTTCTTTGTGGAAACCGAAATTTTACCAGCTCACACAATATAGCCCAGATATTCGATCTCTTGAAGTCCGAAGAAGCATTTCTTAAGGCGTAATTCCAGGCCCTCCTCCTTAAACCGTTGTAGCGCAAGACGCATGTGCTCAAGGTGTTCCTCCATAGTTCGACTGTAGATACAGACGTCGTCGAGGTAGACAGTTACGAACTTATGTAAAAAGTCGCGAAGTATGTCATTCATCATCGTTTGAAATGTAGCTGTTGCATTGCACAATCCAAACGGCATGGTGCCCCATTCCATTAAGCCATCAAGGGTCTAAAACGCCGTCTTATGGATGTCTTTGTCACGAACTCGAACTCGGGCGAAAAGTGAGGTAAATCACCGTGCGAGTTTAAACCCTCATCATCTGCACATCCCTCCAGTGTGAAGTTGAATCGTGCATGCAGAGGCTCAAAAACATAGTCAACCAGTTTCCAATCAACCGAACGTATGGTTACATGTTTACGACTACGTCTATGCTTTGTCTGACGACGACGACCTGCGACTAATAGAGTTGCAGGCGTCGCGATTGTAGTCGTTGGAGATGTCGAAGGTAAATCGACGACCTCTGTCGCTAACAATGTCTCAGGACGAATAGTAGATGTAGCTGGTTGCTCCACTTCGCTGGTAGAAAAGCCTTGCCACCATCATTGCTTTTTGGACTGTGGCACTTCCATAGGTGTTTTGCCTTAAAGTTCAAGGCACAGAAACAGTCGGTGTCCCCTCTTGTGGCACTTGAAACATAGTCCCTCCTCCATGTGCCTCTTCCGCTCCTCAGCTGTCATCGCATTTGCAATTGCGCTGAAATCAATACGGCCAAAGTTTGAAGAAGGTTGGCCACGACCTCCACCATGATTGCCACCACGTCCACGGCCTCGACCACGGCCACCGCCATTACGCTTCCAGATCTTAGAGGCTCCTACTAGTGGGTCACCGGAGTTGCGCTTCCGGGTGCTGCAGATGGGCGAGCTGAAGACCGCATGCCACCGAGTTCCGGCGAATCTGTCACGACGTCATTCAGGAAATTTTGCAGCTCCACCAGAGTAACGTTGTAACCTTTCTGAGACCGGTGTGACTTAGCTTGAGTCTTCAATGCAAAGTTCGACAGTCCATTGATAAAGCGCACGCACTACACATCGGCCGTAAGTTTCTGACGTGACCGACGTAAAAAGTCGTTGAACTGCTTGGTGTAGAGAGCGTAACTCACGCTGCCTTGCGTAAGGTTGAGCAGAGCGTTAATCGCATCATCTTGGATGTTCGGAAGAAATGCAGTCTTCCGCAGTTCCGCGACAAGCAGGCCAAACGTAGACGGGATAACAGCTTGAACTTCCCGATTCAGCCACCAACCATTCATATGTCCAGAGAACTGTGAAGTATTGAAATTGAAATTGAAATATTTTACTCCAATACCGGTAAACCGGCTGGAGTCTCTAGGCCCCCCCTGCGTATGCCTAGTGGACTTATTTAGCTAGGGGCTAGACCGTGAACCACTAATCCCAACCTCTCCAATGGCAGTAATGATACCGTCTAAAACCTACCCGTATCCAGGTATTTGTTATTTTCTGATCTATACTTTTTTTTTTTGGATACAGTATGAAATAAAATATGTCGAGCTAGTCTCCACGATACGCGGCCTGCTCCAGCCGCTGCGGGGTCGCTGATCAGCAAGGCTGCTCAGCTTGAGCTGGTCGAGGCGAACCTGCATGGCCTCGGCTCATGTGCGACTCCGGTCGTGCCGGAGCTTGGGGGGAAAGGCAGGTGAAAAACCACCCTCGCATAGGTCGTCGTCGGTCCCGCCTCGATCCGTGCCCAACCCCGCCCAAGGTATTAGCCGCTCCTCTCGACGCAGCTCGCCACCTAGCCGAGTCTTCTCTCCTCCTTCGGGGGCTGAGAAGAGAAAAGAACTAGGTTGCAGACGGTGTCCGGCTGGCTCTCCTGCCCCCGAGCCAGATTTTCTCATGTCCCCTGTCCCCTGTCCTTTTCCCGTCTGTTTCCAACACCTATCTGACCGCGCTATGGCCGTCCGTGCCCTCCCCCGGTGGTTTACGTTGTTAGGGGGCCGCCTTTACGAGCAATGTGCCGTTACGATGTCCCTAGGCACACTGCCTGAGGCAGCCTATCGATAACCGGGTACCGACTAGGGGAGGGATTGGAAGACCACAGAGATCGAGTCGCCGGTCCTCAAAAGGTGGTGGGTACGGGAATTTTTCCAAAAACCCCCCGTACCGGGACCGCCGCCGCCAGACGGTGCCGCTCCTCCGGCTGCGACCAACCTCCGTCCTGCGCAGGCCTCGCCCCTAGGGGAGACCTAAGGCTCTCGCAGGGCTGACGACTGCTAGCGAGCGCCGTCCTTGGCGCTGCTTCCCAGTTGTCCGCCGCCAGCTCCAACACCCTCGTCCCTCCGCTGATCCGTCCGTACCCCTCTTCGCCAAAAAATATGTCGCAAACGCCGCCCCCGCCCCATCGTCGGGAGAGTATATGCGAGTATTTAGTCGCGGAAAAGACATATCGGACTGGCCGAGCGGGAGATCCCTGTGCCGGTGTTCGGATATTATGTTTTTCCAAAACCCTCCGCACAGGGCTTCCCGACAGCTGCTGATCCCGCGGATCGCAGCTGTCGGTACCTCGTTCAGCCCCCTACCGTGCCATGCCTGGCACGGCTATGGGGTTACCAGCGCCCACCGCGTGGAGGTAGAGGTAGGTGCCGACGGGCCTTCGAGCGCACCCCCCTCCGGGGCCGCCGCCGCTGCGCCGCCGGCGGGCGCCAACTGTGAAGTAACCCAGATAACTGAGTCGTACAAATCAGCCGTAATGCCAAGCAAGAGAAAGCGCTGAGGTTGCGCTTCAAGCCAATCCTCCAAGTTACGGGCATTGTCACCCGATCGAAACGGGGAGTTAATCGCAGCCTTGCGTTGAGTCTCCGTACGGGTCACATGTAAACCAACCAAGTTACGCGTAGGCATAGGCGTTCCCACACGTAAATCAGTCGGTGTTTCACCACACAGCTGATTAATGTAACCACGAATGAGCAGCCAAACATGACCAAAATCGACCGATGAAAACCGGGGGTACATGAGGAACTGCCTCGGAATAGTCGTGTCGTCGTGGAAGAGTGCCTGAGACGTATAGATTGCACGACGAAAAGTCTCCCATCATTGAGTCACGTAACCGAAGTGAAGTAACTCGCTCTTATGCTTCATAGCAAGAAGTAACCCCGTCTTGGCGGGCGTAATATTCAGACCACCGATATCAAGTGTTTCCGGAACGACGTAAGAACCACCCGGATTAATCGTCGACTGAGCCGTAACACCATGCTCAAGATGAGCAAGAGTACGCAAGTGGCTCGTAACGTACGGAACAGGAACATAAGCCGAGTAAACGTAAACGAAATGTTGTCCGGCAGGTAACGCGACTCGAACAGGTGCGTCACTCAACAACGTCAAATCATCCGGGGTCAAGATAAGGCCGGTTTCCTCATGTAACTCTCGAACAACAGCATCGACATGCTCTTCGTTGGCTGTGACTGAGCCACCCGGGAACCAAGTTTTACCGGTACGAGGCTCGCGTTGTAAGACAAGCTTAACGTCAGACAATTTAGTTCCGCCAACGTGTAGTACGAACACCACGTAACGTCAAGGTCCAACAAAAGCCATTTCGAGTCAAACAAGCAACGTCGAGCGAATCAAATGGGAGCGAAAACGTGCGTCGACCAAAGAGCTCCGAAACAAGTGTAGCGGTTAGCCTTATGAAGCTAAACTCTAGCACAAATCAATTCTAATCTGTCTAGATCTGTCGTTGCAAGATGGCAAAGTGATGTTCTCGAGAGATGATGAGAGGATGTTTCACTGCTTGTATTGTAGCAATATATGTTGTAAGTGAACAAAGGAATTGTTAAATGGTTATGTCACCTCCCTCTACTGCACCGGGCTTAAATAGATTTCTGCCCAGATAGTTCACGCTTGCTTGCCTCGCTTACGTGTCTGGCGTTAGGGCTTTCTAACCGTCGTCAACTGTCTAGAGACGCGGCTCGACTAGCATGGAGAATCACGACGCGGCACGTTCTGCATCGGAGAACTCGCTTAGGCGCGTCATCTGGCTAGTTAGAATAACTGTGCGTACCTGTTCGTACCGGGAGGTACTGGTCGTACAGTACGCATAAGAACCTTTGTGAATATTGCAGTAGCGACGTACCCACGTTGTACGTCCGTCCGATGGAAAAGCACGAATTGGAATTGGTAACTAGTACATGTACAATGTCTTGCAATGTATTGTTGCAGGATTGTACTCGTCACACCTCCGCCGCGGACGGTGTGGAGGCAGCTTATTCCACGGCATTCTTCACCCGCGCCATGGGCCGCAAGCGTTTCCACGTTTCCTCGCGCGGCACGTGCGTGATGAGGCGCCGCTAGTGGCCTCCACGTGTTGCGAATTCAACGTCGCATGGGGGTTCCTCGTGTTCTCATGTGTTGTTTTTGCTAGGTATGTGCACAATGTAGTGCGTCACTTTGCCGTGTCTTGGATCCCGTGACCCTTTTGTCTCTCTTGCTCTCTTGCCCCCCCCCCCCTCCCCCCCCCCCCCCCCCCCCCCCTCTATTTCCATGTCCTCGTGTCTAGTCCTTGTTGTAAATACCAATTTATTACATGGGGGATGTGCGGCGAGAATTCATGCAACGTCTTTCTGCTGTTCTTCATGGTACTTTGGGTTCCTTTCTTCGCGACGCTTTGCATGAGGACAGTGCTGATGCTGTGGCATGCCTTGGTATTCCTCGGGCTTCGGCATGTGGGGTTTTCTCTTCCTTGTTGCTCCTTTTCTTGGTGTTTTTCACTGCCTTTCTTATATGATATATGTTTAGGCTTTATCTGTTCATCTAAGGGCACCGTACCTGGGTACGGTTAAGGCGTACCTGGGTACGGTTACACGGAAAATATAGCACAACCGCCAAGCTAGTCTCAATTGCCCAAATGAGTGGGTCGACGGGGTCTTAAGACCTATGTGGACCTACAAGTATAGGTTTTTCATCATCCAAGGTCAGGTGGTAAAGCGCGGTGTGGCGCATCATCAACAGAATATATTGTCGTCGCCATGGCGCTCCCCATCGGGTCCCGGGTTCAAATGCACCTAGACGGCCTCTCCGCACATTTTTGGGGCCGATGGAAAGCCGCAAATCCATGTCAAAACCCTGACATTGCATATGTGACGGGGGTGGTGGTGGCCTTGAGCGGGGCGTGGGTGAAAGTGCGGTTTTCCGACTTCCATGCCGAAATATCGGGAGATTTAGGCGTCCGCCGCCACTGCCTCACCCTTGTGACCGCTACCGGGGGCGACTCCTCCGTATCCCCGGCGCCTACAGCCTCCCACGGGGTTGCATTAGCCAACGCCAACCTCTTGAGAGAATTATTGGAGGGAGATGAGGACGAGGATTGTGGAGAGGACGACCCCCCGCCGAGGCGTATGCCGACGACTATCCCGTACATGGTGGTTGGACGCCGGCAGAGGGCATCCAGTGTCAGCGCACCAAGGATGGGAAGGGCCCTGTACGCCCTGGGCGGATGAAACTTGGTAGTAGCCCTGAAAGCTTCACCCCGTATGTCTTTTTTAAGGCTTTCTTGCCTTTAACCTTCCTGCTCTCGTGTCTTGAGGCTATGAACGTGGCGGTGGCGGATAGCAATTGCAAAGATTGCCCCCCGTTCACTCTCCCCGAACTACTTGTTTTCCTGGGCCTACTCATTCACGCCTCTCGGTTTCCGTTTTGCACCCATGAAGAGTTGTGGGGGTCAGAGAATACCTTAAAGGATAAGGTTTCGTGCTCGTTCACATTTCGGAGCGTCATGTCGGCGACCAGATTCCGGCAATGGAAACGGTTTTTTAGATGTCACACAGATACGTCGATGGGGAAGACGCTTGCTAACAACACTTCCTTGATGCTTACATGGATCTCCGAGTTAAATGCATAGTGGACTAGAGTGTTTTCACCTGGCACCATTATTACGGTGGATGAAACGATGTTCTCGTGGGTCGGACAATGTGGTGACCTACACTTAACTTTTCTACCCAGGAAGCCGCATCCACTTGGGTGGATGTTGAAAACATCAGCATGTGCTGTCCGCCTCCGCGTGTATATTTTTCTCGAATTGGCGCAATGCAAAGAAAATATGAGCGGTTTGGAGTTTGTCGCCGAACACAAAGCTACTACAGGATGCACATTGCGGCTAGTGAAGGAATGGTTCAACACTGGCCGCATCATTGTCGCAGATTCGTGGTTTGGATCTGTCCGGACAGTCACCAAACTAATGAAGCACGGTCTCTACGCGGTTGTCGCCATTAAAACCGGTTGCAGCGGATTCCCTAAGGCCGAGCTCCTTGCAAAGCATCAGGAGCGCTTTTCCTTTGCGGCATTCAAGAAGCGGGTGCCGGTGGAGGTAGGTGGGCAAGAGGTGGACATGCTCGCCGCTGGGTGGATGGACAAGAAAGACATGTTGGTACTCACCTCGTGCCAAACAGATGCGGTAGCTCCTGAGGCTGAAAGGGTCCGCAGCAAATTCCAAGGCGGCAAAGTTATTCGCCTCCGCTACCAGGTGGTGCAACGCATGTGCCATGCCTTTTACATGATGTGGTTCAATGCCATCGATATATTGAACAAGCTTGCCCTAGGTCCCGGTACCGTTGCAGATGGTTGGAATCCGCACAATAGTGTGCAAGACGAACTAAAAAAGTTTTTTATGTACACATTTGCCATGATAGAGACTAATGCCTATCAATGCTTTGTGCATTTTACCAACTCCCCTGAAGTTACTCGCAAGGAGTGGAAAATAAGACTCGCCAACGAGCTCATCGTCGAGGGTCAAAAACTACTTGGAGCGCACACATGTCAAGCAAGCAACAACACTCATACCTCCGAAATGAGGCACGCTAGTGACGGCATAAGTCATGCTAACTCCTCACCGTTCGGGGGAGGTATTCGGCCAGCGGATGATGTGGAAATGGCCAACACTGTGCGAAACCCTATCCCATCTCCCCACAACCCTAAGCGTGGGAAACGCAAGGCATGCATCGCTTGCGGGAACGCAACACGCGTTGTTTGCTCCATGTGCGATATACTTGTGTGCTCTAGCTCATCTACAATCAACACAGGATGCTTTGCAAAGCACTTTAAGTGGCACTTGGGGCTTATCGACTGAAAATATTAGTTACAGGTATACATCTTTGGAACTTTGTAACTCTCGGCTCAATTGAGCAATTCACTGCACCACGACGTGCCTAAAACTGCAGCCTACGTTACTATTGGACATAAAGCAACTCAGCTGACGTGTTTTGTTGCTTACCTGAAGGTAACACTACGTGTCTGGTTGTCTCAGCTCTTGCATCACACAATATCGACCTACCTTGCGTTAATGTACTGGTACTGTCGGCCGCCGATGTGTGTTGTCGACCGCTTGCGAACGTACGCCCAAGCGGACCTTTGAGCCATACAATCCATAACAGCCTTCCTTAACCTCTTGGGCCATTGTATGACGACTGGCAAGGGAGCAGTCTGTGGGTTTGAGTAGTTAGGGTAGTTCTTCGTGCGAGTGGTAGAATGTGCGCGCTAAGATTGGGGATGTGCTCAGATGAACTGGCGCGATTAGGTCAAAAAATGCTCCGAACATGAACCTCGTATGTCCAACCGATAGAATCGAGTGTTGGGCGTGTACGGTCAGAAGGATGGCGGAAAAGGCGGACATTTGGTACGTTTCGCTAACCCCCTTCCTATACAGGAATGATAACTTTTTATTAACTCTTAACGGTACCTGGTACGGGTACAGTGGACGGTCAAGATCTTGTCCACCTGTACCAGCGGTGATCTGACGGTCCGCGTAAAACGAGTATCGCGATTCATAATTATCATTCCTAATGATAACTCTAGCGCTCTTCAATCGGCCGCTCGGGATTGAAGAGCGCTAGAGTTATCATTAAAAATAATGATAACTTTTCCGTCCCGTACGGTACGTTTTTAACGCACTTGTGGCAGCCGCCCGCCTGTAATCGCCTCTACCACCCGGTCCGCCCCGCCCAAAGGACCCACAGGCGTCTACACTACACGCCCACAGCGGCCACGGCGCCACAGCACGAACGTGCTGATATGCGGAGCCCCTCAAATAGTAGCGGGATGCGGCCCCGCGTGTCGCCCGCCGCGCGTAGGGTCGTAGCGACGATGCTCGTCGCCGCCATCGCGCTGGAGGGGATACCCCTTATGCACTCACAAGCGGGGAACCGCCTCGTAGAGGTGGTGGTGCTGTGGCCCGCCGGGTTCAAGGTGGTGGGTCGCGCTGCCAACGTGCGCCGCATACGCATGGTCTGGCGGCAGCGGCTGCAGCAAATCGGTTCCCGCGCGAATCCGGTATCCTGTACAGATTGTATGATGACGGAATGATAATGTTATCATTCGCACTTTATAGGACCACGGCCGCGATAATGATATGATAATTGTCACCCAGAAAATTAAGGAATGATAATTATCATTCCTGTATAGGAAGGGGGTAAGGGTCGACGGCTACCGTACCCGGGTACGGCTTGCCGATCTACAGTGCCCTCAGATGAACAGTTATAGTACTCGTACATTTAATTGCAATTTTAAAACTGCTGATGGTATAGCAATGCATACGTCAGCCAATTACCTGATGTCAGCCACTGACTAGATACCCGATTATATCACGGATGAGGACCGAAATCATTCGTTTCGAGGATTGTGCACGGCACAGCGCATCAACAGCAAGAGGGCACAGCACAAAGCACCTTGTAGAAGATCGGGTATCGGTACAACACGGGGCGCGCGGGAGACATCACAGGACCTATAGGATATATAAAGCAACACAGCACAAATACTTCTCCACACTCCACACAACACTCAACAGACTGTGACCGACAGCAGTGAGGTCTTCCCAGCCAGGCCGAGACATGCCTCCCTTTTGTTCGAATTATAGGGCTCTGTCCCCTTGACTTAAGGTGAGTCTCCCGAGTGCCGTACCCAGAGTAGCTGCCTTGCCTATCGCTTTCCGACCGTTTCGTCGCCTAATATTTCGTGGAACTTGTCCTGTCCTGGCCGCGGAACTTCGCCGAGTCAATACGGTCTCAGACGCTCGCGCGACGCAACGCGTACTCCTACTGTTCCTTTCATTGTTCTTAGCGGCACGTCGATATTGAATATCTCTTGGTTAATTTCCAATTGATAGTGTTATCGCAAGTCTTCATTGGCCGCATTCTATACCCCGGGGTAGAGGATTCCAGGGGGTCTACACTCTACACGACATCAGTACACGGTGTGTCGAAGTAGAGTTATCGCTACAGAGCATTGGCGGTTAGCACTACAAGCGCGTTATTTTCTTACTATGTTTGATGCTTTTTGCCGCGTGCAGCACGCGTGGCACTTGTGCCATAGCCTATAGTGCTTTCTTCTTAGGTAGCTAGTGAGAGTTTGGGTAGTATCCCGGCGTCCAATTAAGCCGTGGACTTTCTTTTTCTTTGTGCTGCTCCTGCCCCACTTTTTGGTTGCTTTGCTTGTCCCTTGTTCCTCTGGTCTCAAATGCGTCGAATCCGTCGGACGCGCAGGGCTGTTCCGCCATTTTCCGCTGCTCCACCGTTTGAAGACCTTTCAGACTTTTATAGCTGCGGGTGCTTTCCCATCCGGGTGCTGTAATAGCTTATTCTGCCGAGTCAAAGGTGTTGTTATTGTAGCCGCGAATTGTCGTATATAATGATAGACTTTTTCGGCCCCTCCATTAGCTGGATAGCTTCAACGAAGCTGCGCCCTGCGTTGTAGATTTTCCTATCCCTTTTCACTTCATAGCGAGCGATCTAGTTTAGGAGCAAGTTGGGGCTCACTTCACAGTGAGCGACCTATTTCAGTTGCAACTCCTATTTCAGTAGCAAGTCGCGCTGTTCCTCTTTACCATTTACTTACGATTCTTATTTCACGATTTCGGTCTTTATCTGGCTGCGGCGGGTGCTTTCCTAGGCGGAAGCGCTGTAGCTTGTTTTGCCGAGTCGGTAGCTGTTGTATAGCCGAAGTAAAAAGACAAATCAGGCCCCTCCTGTTATCCGGGTAGCTAGATCGAAACTGCGCCGCAACTTTCCCCTTTCCTCTGTTACCACTTAGCGAATAGTAATGACAAAACCAGAGAACTAAAGCCGATATTCACATTAGAAAAAAGTACACAGCTCGTAGGAACACGGCTCGTGGGACAAAAAAAACACGAGCCGTGTTCCTCGCGCTTTCTGATATTCACTTTAGGCCGGTACACGGCTCGGACCGCAGTACATACGGGCTTTGTATCGGGCTTATATCTACGGCCTTTTTTGCGCAGTCATCCCGCCAGCACACTCTCTCTCACCAACACCTTACCGCACCCGCGCCCGTTCCACGATGCTGGATCCGAGGCGCATCACCCTTGTATGGGCCGTGGCCTTGATTTTCGGCTTGGCGACACTCGTGAATGCCGTTCCGCCCGCGCCGGATGTGGTGATGGGTACGGACCCCTCCGCCGGGAGCGCAACCTGAGCGTACTGGTGCAAGTAAACACACACGCACGGCCACACACACACACAGACGCACGCATACATACTCACCCGGTCACACACGCGATCACACACACACACGCTCGCATCAGGTCACAGCATATACGCGCACGCACTCTCCCGCACACATAGTAAAGTCATACGGTCAGACCCACATAGATATATAAGTGGATGCGTGATACGTCTTCCGGCGTACAACCGCGTAACCCGTCGGACCCGAAATAGACTGCCGTCTAGCCGTGCTTAACAACTTCTTTCTGCGCGAACTGTGCATTCGAAACAGTCGTTTGCCCGTGCACGAGCGCGCCTACGTATTGCCAGCTCATCAGGCAACCGTTGTTGCGAGAGCCCGATAGCGTGTGTGTTTTTGTGTGTGGCTGGGGGGGTGGGGGGGTGTATGTCTCTGTGTGCCCCTCTCTCTATCTCTCTCTCTCTGTGTGTATTTATGTGTGTGTGTGTGCGCGCGGGTGTGTATGTATGTCTCTGTGTGCATCAACAACATCAGCAATAATAGATGTTGAATTAGAAGCATAAAATAGTAAATAAAAACGATAGCTACACAAGTAAAACACGTGTGCCTGTGTATGTGCGTCTCTGTGTGTGTGAGTGTGTGTGCATGGAACTCTCTCTCTCTCTCTGTCTCTCTTTCTCTCTCGCTGTGTGTGTATTTGTGCCTGTGTGTGTGTGTGGCTCTCTCTCTTTCTCTCAAGGTGTGTGTGTGTGTGTGTGTGCATGTAACTCTCTCTTTCTCTCGCTCGCTGTGTGTGTATTTGTGTGTGTGTGTGTGCGCGCGCGCATGTGTGCATGTGTGCCTGTGTGCATCAACAGCGGCAACAATAGCAGCCGCAATAATATATGTTGAAGTAGAAGCATAAAATAGTAAATAAAAACGATAGCTACACAAGTAAAACACGTGTGCCTATGTGTGTGCGTCTCTGCATGTGTGTGTGTGTGTGTGTGTGTGTGTGTGCATGGAATTCTCTCTCTGTCTCGCTTTCTCTCTCTCGCTGTGTGTGTATTTGTGCATGTGTGCCTGTGTGTGTGTGTGTGTGTGTGTGTGTGTGGCTCTCTCTCTTTCTCTCAAGGTGTGTGTGTGTGTGTGCATGTAACTCTCTTTTTCTCTCGCTCGCTGTGTGTGTACTTGTGTGTGTGTGTGTGCGCGCGCGCATGTGTGCATGTGTGCCTGTGTGCATCAAAAGCAGCAACAATAGCAGCAGCAATAATATATGTTGAAGTAGAAGCATAAAATAGTAAATAAAAACGAGAGCTACACAAGTAAAACAAGTGTGCCTGTGTGTGTGCGTCTCTGCGTGTGTGTGGTTGTGTGTGTGAGTGTGTGCATGTAACACTCTCTCTTTCTCTCTCGTTGTGTGTATGTGTGTCTCTGTGAGCATCAATAACAGCAACAACATCAGCAACTATAACATATGTTGAAGTAGAAGCATAAATTTATGAAGAAAAACAGCAGCTGCACAAGTAGAAGAAGTGTGTGTGTGTGTGTGTGTGTTGCATCAGCTTCCCAAACATAAGTAAAACGACACAGTTATTTATAGCTTAGTTTGGTGATCCTGTTGTGTCTTTGCGGCGGCGTACACTCAAGCTCTACCCCCTCACAGCAACCGCTATTTTTGTATTAGACGCTTCCGAAAGTCGCCTACGCGCCCACTCGCCGGAACTCCCTACTAGAGCCGTCTCCGTCCTGCAGCGTGTTTTTTTTTTTTTTTCCCGCGCTCCTCGAAGGTAGTCTCCGTTCCCGCGGGCCGGATTGGTACCGGGAACTTGCCCGGCCAAGTGCATCCCAAGCGCTCTCCGCTACCGTCACGCCCTCCCGACCACATGTTGACCTATTGCTCCCGACCAAAGTAGAAAGGGGGTTGGTGGGCAAGTCTGACCCAAGCATGTTGTGACAAGTCGGGTAGGTGGGCAATGCGGGCGGGTACCTCAAAGATCACGCTAGCAACTTCCGCCTTGACGTCCAGACACTTTGATGTAACTTATTTATCCGCCTCTGTCCAGTGCCTGCTTCCGGCTTGCGCGCCCCCCTCTTCGGAACGTTTTCTCCGAGGTACAACAAGCGGACTATGCTAGCGATGCCGTGTACCGCATGTCGAACGTGAAGGCCGGCCATTTGTGGAATAGCCAAATAGCGCACACGTGACCATGTTGCTGTACGGTATAGTACGTCATAGTACGTTTCTCAATTTCAAGCCAGTCCAGTCAGCACGAGTCGGCTTTAGGGTTTTAGGGTTTTTAGGGTTTTAGAGTAGACAAGAATCTAGCTGCCACACCGATGGTGCAACTTGTTTTATTAAGGTATCTCAAGGTACGCTTCTAGATTTTCGATAGATTCGGCGTCGATCTACCTCTTGCTGTTTGACCGGGTGGGCAAGTCAACAAGAGATAGATCGCGCGTGTCCGGATAGGTCGCGCGCCGGGCGAATGCGTCCGCCGCTCACTCCAACACAAGCCGCGTAGGATTCCATGATAGCGATAGCGACTACGTGGTGAACATGTGGGGTACTAGCGATAGTCCTTCTAGACTATGGCACGCCACTGATTTTGCGTTGTCCCGTTGCTGGCATTTCTCGTTGCTGTACGGGTATCTGCACGGGGTGAGTCAGGCCAAACCTATAGAGTCCGGTTGTATTTCGTCATTCCTCTTCGCCTATATGTCGTCTATATTATTTGAAAAAAGCTTGACCTCCTATTTCGAAGCGAATATACCTCCGATTATTTGCCGATAATAGACCTATAGCTCGTATCGCTTCGCGATTTATTCATTACTAATAATTCCGACGTGTCAGTACGTTTCGGTACAGTATAGTTGATACGTACCGCTATCGCTAGTCTGCTATTCCTCTCTAGTGGCCAGCTTAACCAGCTTTTGTTTTCTTAGCGAATAGTAATGACAAAACCAAAGAACTGACCAACTTTTGTTTTCTCCCGTATTTCGCTCCTCTAGCCCGTACCGATAAATTCGCCACGCTATAACCCGTACTCTAGCTTCATTTTTTCTATTAGTACATGCATATCCACGGCCCATGGTCAAGCATGAATTCCCCTGGATTGGAAAAGCAAATTTGTTGGGCCAAGACTTTTTCCCTTACGCTCAATTAACATTGAGTGTAGACCATGTCGAACGCACTGTTCATTTCAAAGTGCAAGTAGAAATTTATTTAATTGGACAAATGTATCTTCCACCATCCTCTCAGTCTGATTTCTATTCATCCTACACTCTTTAACGGTGTTGCGTGTGAAGGTGGTAGGGGCTTGTTTGATTTCAATGCATTTATTTATTGCTTACTGTTTGACCATGCGTCTTGCAGGTCTACGTTTGATTCTTGGGGGAAAATGGGTGATGACTACGACAGAAGACGGGGGCAATGGGTTTCATTGTGGACTATGAATTTGGACTGGCACACTCTAGGGTGGTAGAAACATGGCGGCAGCACATTTACACAGTATCCAAGGTCTTTGTCATCAAGATATCATGTGAGAGTGAAGGGCGGGAGATCGGCTTCTTCAATGGCTTTCTTTATTTCGACAATGCTCCCTACGTCATCACATGTGGGCACATTATGGAGTTCCAGGACGTGACTCGATATTTAGCAATCTCATTTGACGGTACCCAGCTGTCTTCAAGGGTTGAGCTTACCCCAAAGTTCTACAGTTTGGAAGGACTAGATGTTGCGGTTTTCGAATACAAGTGCGAGGTGCCCCCTCACACACCTCGTCCATTGCCTAATGAGGTGGCGATTGGATTGACCGTGTATGTTATCGGCTTCAAAGGAATGCGGGAGCCACAATTGACCTTCACTGACGGTATTGTGGCGCACTACGACCCCTTTGTGGATTCGCTAATCTCATGCACAACGTAGGCTGATAATGGTTTTTCCTATAGTCCTGTATTCAACATCTATGGTTTCTTGGTGGGCGTGGTCCACGGCACAACCATCCACCATGTAAAACTTGTTCCTGTATTAGAGATTCATAGGTTTCTTCTCTCCAAGGACATACCTGGCCTTGGCCAGAGCTTGGCATGATGACATTCTTGTTACTGTACTAAACTTTTCTCTCCGGAATGGGAAAGCAAATGTAGGACCAAAACAAGCGCCAATTCAAACCCTAAACCAAAACAAACTGTAATTCATTTTTTCTACCAGTACAGGCACATCCACGGCCCGCGAGTTCTACTGCTGATATCGTCGCGAAGCGCAGCGAAATGCGCCGTCCGGCACTTTTATCGCGCGCACTTTGGGACTTTTTTGAGGG
Organism: Tetraselmis chui; assembly: GCA_026401115.1. NCBI lineage: Eukaryota > Viridiplantae > Chlorophyta > Chlorodendrophyceae > Chlorodendrales > Chlorodendraceae > Tetraselmis > Tetraselmis chui. The sequence goes on from JAPMLY010001987.1 coordinate 52,560, forward strand.
ACGGCGCGCATTTGGGGACTTTGAGGGGAGTTTTGCTGTTTAGGTGTCGTCGGGGGCCAAAAATCGCACCCATTTCCTCGCAAACACAATTCACTCATAAAGTATCCCACACGCGGGCCACCGGGTGCCGGCGCTAACAGGTTGAGATGTCACCGCTCACACACTTTTCGTAACGCTCTAACACATTGGGAAGCCACTCACTCTACTCGGCTATATTGACCAATTGCGACAGGACGAGATGTCCGAAGCCTCTGTCCCTGTCCCTAACATAGACACCAACGAAAGCAAGTTGGCAAAGAGATTGAGGCTGATATCAAGTGGTTTGGTCTTCGAAGCGGCTGTTGCTTCTGTGACGAGTACAGTCCTGCAACAGTACATTGCAGGACATTGTACAGGTACTCGTTACGGATTCCAATTCGTGCTTTTCCACAGGACGGACGTATACTCGTGGGTACGTCGCTACTCCAATATTGTAATGGTGTTGATGCTATAGTACGACCAGTACCTCCCGGTACGTACAGATATGCATAATTAATCTAACCAGCCAGATGACGCGCCAGAACGAGCTCTTCAATGCAGAAGGAGCCGCGTCGTGAAACCCAATGCTAGGCAGGCCGCGTCTCGAGGACAGATGACGACGGTTGAGCAGCACTAGCGCCTGACACGTAAGCGAAGCTTGCAGGCGTAACTAGTCTGGGCTGAAACCTATTTAAGCCCAGTGCAGTAGAGGGAGGTGACAGAACCTTTTAACAGAACCTTTTAACAATTCCTTTGTTCATTTACAACATCTACTGCCCAAGTACATCAGTGAAACATCTTTCATCAATTGCCTCTCGACAACATCAATTGCAATCTTACGACACAGAGCTAGACAGACTAGAACAGATTTGTGCTAGCGTTTAGCTTTCAGAGGCTAACCGCCACACTTCGCTGGTGTACGCGGGCTTGGTATTGTGCGACGACAAAGCTGCGGAAGTGACGTCCGTGGTGGTTACCATATGCATCGCAGCGTTGAACATATACTTTTTTTCACTTGGTTGGCCAAAGCTGGTAGCGTGCTTCATGGGTGCAACGGATCTCGACGCGACCATAGATAGAGCGCTCCAACAGAAACCTGGGGCTGGAAGGCTCGCAGGCTATCAACGACCGTTTTGGTATTCAAGATCTGACTATCAAGAACCGTTTTGATACTATCAACGACCGTTTTGATACTCAAGATCTGACTATCAGCGAACACTTTGGCAGTCAAGAGCAGACTATCAACAAAATACTTGACACACAAATAACATCTGCGGACCTACAGGAGATGACTAGGAACATCGTCGAAAGAATCACTGGCGAGGACATGGTAGAAAATAAATTACAAAAGTTGTCCAACAAATTAGCTGCTTTCGACGTTGCAGTGTACAGTTTACAACGGGCACAAGAATGTTCTGTAGGATTTGCTGACCCGTCTCACCCAGATCGAACTCTTCCTCCTCCCGAAGAACCCCTTGATTACCGATCTTTCCAGGAAAAACTGGATGAGAGGAAGCATATGAGAATGTAAGAATCGTTCAGGTCATTTTGCGCACAACATTTCACCGTCCCCCGCCATTGCGCACGGAGTGCTAGCAGTGTGTCGCGTTTGTGACACCACCTGTGCCTTTTTTACAGTACGGAAGCCCCAACTACATAGCATTTTTCAAGGACGGAGGGGCTATTTCTTTTTTCGCACTGCTACCTGTACTTGCTACGTGGCCATGTCGCAGCAGCAATAACATGTCGACAGCAATGCCATGCCGACAACAATGCCATGTCACAGCCATGCCGACAGCAATGCCATGTCACAGCAATGTCACTTGCAATGCCATGTGAAATGTCAGAACGCGTCTGAACCTGGGATTATCTTATCCAAGGGACTAAATAAATAATAAACAATGAACGACAAGTCAAGTGCACCAAGTGGCGACAAGAGCGACAAGAGCGGAGTTCCTGCGGCGACATTGCCGGACACATCTCCGCCGCCCACAACCTACACCCTACAGCAGCCTATTGAACCATGCAAACACAGTTAGTGTGGAAGATAAGTTACGCAAACGTAGTTACAATCACAGTCCCGCAAACGGAACAGTTACGGCGACAACCAGCCTACAGGCGTGGTGTCGGGACAACAGAAGTGAGAGAGCTGTAGCCTAGCGACAGCTATGTACCGAGTCAAACAATTTATCGGTATGTCCGATCTAGACATGTACTAATCATATCTAGAGTAGCTTACAGTAGCTATCTGCAACTAGTACGTATACGGCATTACTTACAACACTCCCCCTGAAGGTAGCTACGGGATGAAGCGTTGCATTGGGTCTTGTCCTCCAAGGATTGCACTTCGGTGTCTTGCTAGTGCAGGTCCTGGGAGGGGTTTGGTGAGCATGTCAGCCACCATTTGGTCTGTGGGAAGGTACCTCAACTTGATGGTTCCCTGCTCCACGTGGTCTTTGAGGAAGTGCCACTTCAGACCGATGTGCTTAGTCTTCTCGCTGACCAAGGCATTCTGGGAGTATGCAATGGCGCTTTGGTTGTCCTCCCAGATGGTGGTGGTTTCGGTGATGGGGGAGTTGAAGATTTCCCCCATGAGTTGTCGGAGGTGGAGTCCCTCCTTGGTGGCGTCAGCCGCAGAGTAGTACTCGGCTTCACACGTGGATTGAGCCACACAAGTCTGTTGTTTGGACTTGTAACTGACTGGCCCGCGTCCGAGGGTGAAGAGATAGCCGGAGCGAGACTTGCGGGTGCTGCTGTCGTTGGCCCAATCAGCGTCGGCAAAGCCTGTGAGTTGGAGGCTGTGGTCCACGCCCCCCCTCAACGCCAGGCGCATGTCGATGGTGCCATGGAGGTAGCGGAGGACCTTTTTCAGAGGGGTGGTGGCGGGTTTGAAATCGCAGTTTATACTGGCGATACCGCCGACTACAAGGTGAAAGTACTAGGTGTCTAGAGAAACTTGCCTTCTGCGGGAGAGCTGTCGATCGTGGCTTGCCGAACCAGATTGTCGCGCGTGAGAGACGTGAGGCGGGGGCCCATAACCTATTGAACCATGCAAACACAATTAGTGTGGAAGATAACTTATGCAAACGCAGTTACATTCACAGTCCCGCAAACGGAACAGTTACGGCGACAACCAGCCTACAGGCGTGGTGTCGGGACAACAGAAGTGAGAGAGTTGTAGCCTAGCGACAACTCTATACCGAGTCAAACAGTTTATCGGTATGTCCGATCTAGATATGTACTAATCATATCTAGAGTAGCTTACAGTAGCTATCTGCAACTAATACGTATACGGTATTACTTACAACACAGCCTATTGCGCTTCTCCAACCTCCTCCCCCAGGGATGAAGTATGTTATGTGGAACTCGGGTAATACATGGTACGTATATGCGGAGCCCAGTTAAACGCGCGCGGTTGCCGTCGGAGGCACTGGGCACCGGCCGCCGACGCTAAACCGGATTTTTTTCTCTTAGCCGCGGCACAGCCGCGGGGCATATTTCCTGTCCATGCACGACAGCAGGCGCCATGTCCTCGCACCACCTGGTCTATCCAGCGGGCGGACACGTGCACTTCATGTGCGACCGCGTCGCCCTCGCGGTGGAGCAAGACAGGCGCACGCTGCGCGCGATTGTCAGAGGCATCCCGCTGCTAGCGGCCCTGGCGAGGAGCGCGCTTCTCTTCATGGTCTTTTCCACTGCCCAGGAGGCTCACATCCTCCGTCCCGACCGTGAGTGCCAGCTAAGGCTAGGGATCAAGTGAATTTTGTCGATGTTGATGGTAATGATATTTTGAAACCTCGATGTAGATAGTATTGATATCTTGGATTGTCGATGTTGATGAGGTTGACAAATTTGGGATGTTGGCATCGATAGCAATTCAAGCCAACATTATTGCCGATGTATCTATATTTAGGACGATATATCGATATATCGGGCTTAGATAATCAATATTTTCATATTGTTTTAATAATTGACGGCATTGATACTAGCACTACTGCCATCGTGTCGGTTTCGATGTCGCAACCTATCACATCGATGGCACCATCAGCGGGTGATGATGATACTATCGACGATGCATCGATGGTTGATCCCTAGCCTTAGTGCCAGCCCGCGCAGCAGCCCTGCGACATTGCGAACTCCATGGTGGGCGCTCACTGCCCCTGCCTCAACCCCCTCCCAGACGCGCAGGACTGCCTACCCACCACGCGCTGCTCGTTTACCGTCCAGCTCGTCATCCTCTGGATGCAGGGGAGGCGTGCGGACCACAGGGATGCCTCGCGCACGCATCTCGCGTCGGTGCGGGCGGGGGGCACCCACAGCTTCTGTTTCCTCCATCCAGCGGGAGACGCGCGCGTTCCTTTTGCAGTCGTGGGAGGGGCAGTTCGACCTCTTCGATTGGACCACCGCCAGCAAAGCGCCTTTCATGCTCGAGTACACGCATGATCAGGCGCAGCAGCTGCTACCCACCATGCGGGACCGCGGGATGGACAAGGAGCATACCGCCGCCACGTTCAGCGTCAGCGCGCTGCTAAAAAAAGGAGCAGAAATCGCCTTGTTCGATTGTGACCACGCGCCTCGCATGTAAGAAAACGTGCTATGTCGCCAGCAATGCCATGTCCCATTTGTCAAAGCAATGCCATGTCGCCAGCAATGCCATGTCCCAGCAATGCCATGTCTCACCCGTGTCGCCAGCAATGCCATGTCTCAGCCGTGTCGTCTGCAATTCCATGTTCCATCGACTCCAACGCGAGCCGCATCTACCTGCGGGAGAAGGGTACGATTAATTAATTGCCGCTGTCCACATGAGGTCTGGCGGTCAGATCTGTATTGATTTGAACGTTGCAACCCCTGCAAGAAACGCTATTATTAGAGCATACGCACAAACAAGAGCGGTTTCTTGCCGTCCTAGGGATGTATCTGGGGGTCTTATTTTTGTTCCTTTTAAAAGGTTGATAATTTGTGCATATGCTTCATACCTTCCGGTTTTGCAGAGTAGGAAACACCTCGCAGTTGGAGTCTTCAACGTGATATGAGAACGGTGCGACATTTCGATTATAGTGGTAAAGAGCTTCTACTCGCCGCATGGTAGCCTCAGTCGCTTCTGAAGGGTATTCAACAACGAACGCTGTTGTACCTTCAGATGTTGGTATGGCGTAAAAATCGATGAGCAAGAGACCCAAGCCTCTCTCACTGTTCATATCCATTACTTGAAACCCTACCGGATTGCACCTGTCATGAGTAAGGGTCCGAATCAGAGATCGATTAATGATCAGTAATCGATGCATCGGCGCTTTTTGCAATTAATCAATAATCGATATTTAGGCACTACATTTATCGGATGCATCTATCTTTAAGGCTCGACTTATCAAATGCGTCGATATTTATAGGCTTGACTTATCAGATGCGTCGATATTTATAGGCTTGACTTATCAGATGCGTCGATGTTTATATGTCATCAGATCCATAATATGGGAGCATGTACTTTATTACAGTGTATGGCGAAAAACCGAAAATGGGAGTTGGCGCTCAAATAATTTTCAGCTACCGCCTGTGGACTGCGGCTATCACCGCCAATTCAGTATTATTTAAGTATTGTAAAAAGTTCGGTAACGCGCTTACTCACTCGGCGTGGCATCGGCAAGGGGTTGAATATTGTCTTGGTGTTCGACGGCGGTCGGTTTCCTGCAAAAAGTCCGACAGACCATGCGAGAGCGGAAAGGCGTCAAGTTCAACTAGCGAAGGTCCAGTACGATGGCGCGGCGCCAGATGCGCTAGCTAAAGCAGCGGCACAAAAGCTAGGCTGGCCAGCGACCCTTGCTTGCATTGACGCTCTCCGACGTGCTGGAGTGGCATATCTTGTTGCACCTTACGAGGCCGACAGCCAGCTAGCGTACATGGCATCGCAAGGGACTATCGACAGCGCATGGACTGTCGATAGCGACTTCATTGTCCACGGGATAAAGCGGACATACTTCAAGGTATCGTGGCTTACTGGTCGTTGCTTTGTCGTTGACTACGCGAGGCTACTTAATCCACAGAGCTGGCCCAAAACCAGGGAGTATGACACGTTATTTCTCCGGGAGTTAGCACGCTTTGGAGCGCCATTTTTGCTAGCTTACGCGTTGGCGGCAGGTTGCGATTATGGCACGAAAGTGCCCGGTGTCGGACCCAAAAAAGCGGTCATGGCTATCACTTTAGCTGCTAGCCGTGGGTGTAATCTTTCGCACCCCCTTTTGGATGGAGCATTACCATGCCTAGCCGTGGCGCTTGTGGAGTTTAGCCCTTCTCTTGTCGCGTCAGAATGGGAACAGGTTGCGAGCAAAGCCATTGTAGCTTTTAATTATGCGCTCGCTTATGATTGCTCTCAAAAAAAGGTTGTTTCCAAAACTGGCATGGGCTGTGTGGAAGCATGTGCAAAATGGGGGTTCCTTGGTTTGTATGTGCCAGACGAATTGGCAGAAAAGCGGGCTTTGGGATACATTTCTCCGGATGGAGAGCCTTGTCAATTGCCAGACGTCGAACAAGTCGCGACGGTTATGTTGCCTGCCCTACTTACAGAGGACATGATACCTGGTGCCTCACTGCTTCCACGACCTTGGCCACAAGGTTACCCTACTCTATCCGTCATGCATCGATGGTTACGCACTAGAGCAGGAATGGCGGATATCGGACTATCAAATGCTCGGCATGCGGAAGTTATGGTTGTGGTGTTGAACCAATTAGCCACTGAGGCTGACATGCGTTCTCGGGGTGAGCATGTCCAGTTGCGAGACCCTGATGGAAATTGTCTTCACCATATTTTATTACAACGGTTTCCACATCAAGGGTGGGAATTCGAAGATGTGCCAGCGAGAGAAGATGACTTACCCGTTGACGATAGGTGGCTCGTGACCAAGGCAGAGCTCAGCAACTATGCCCATGTTGTAGAATTGGCGTTGATATTAAACCACTTTGATCTTGTGGTGTCAGGTGCCGGTAACATGCAAGCATTTGGTGGTAAAATCCAAGATGCACTACACCGCGTGATGGAGATGCCTCGCTTGCCCCGGCTAATGTGCCATCTTGGTGGCACCGTGGATGTTACATCCCTCGTTGGAGCTAGTCAAGACACCCGCGCGGAACATTTTTGTTTCTTTCAAATGCAAGCTCCAGCATCGCAAAGGCCCCGCCCTTACAAAGTTTGGGCGCAATTGGCAGTGGTTAAGCTCGAGGGCGTGCATCCCCATTGTACACGAGTCCTTCAAGCTAGTTGCGAGTGTCCCGCTGGACGCAGCGCACAATGCGTACACTTGGCCATGCTACTTTTTTCTGTTCACCACCTCCCAAGAATGGCGGAGCAGGGTGTTAACGTCCCTGTCACATCGAGGATATGCAAGTGGAACCAGCCAGGCGCCGGCGAGACCTATGATGTCAAGACACCGCTGTCCCGCATCCCTTTCCTATTGTCATCCCGACGTGTCATCCGGCAGCGTGGCCAAACCAGCGCGCGTGTCATTGAAGCAAACAAGGAGAGCGGTGACCGGGCAATGTATGATCCAGTGAGCGCCCGTCATAAAGACACGTGGCCTACCTTCGCGTCAGATGCACGCTTTCAAGATGCACAAGCGAAATTGTTTGCAAGCATAGCAGAAGTGATTGGCACTGTGTCTGCTTTGGAGGCAACATGGGGAACCTAGTATGCGTTGCAAGTGACACGAGAGGCCAATATTGGGCACAAACTCCAATCATTACATAATAGGGGTGACATAGATTTTTAAGTTGCCTCCTCATCGTCGCCCATCTCCTTGCCAAAGCAAGAATCCGCATGCAAAGGTGTGCTAAAATTGCATAAGTGGCTGACCACAAAAAACATATTGCCTATCAAATCTGCATACAATAGAGAGATCTTTTTGCGGCTAAACACTCCCCATGCTTGCACCCTAGAAAAGTGGCGCTCGACGTGGATACGTAAATTCGACTGCAGCGCCCCTTGTTCTCTCTCGTCTGATGTGAAATGAGCAACCCCCCGGAACTTTCGGGGTGGAGCTAATACTCTAGCTAGCTTTTCCCTTAATGAAGCAGCTAAACCATCAAAACTTTTGTCTGTTGTGTAACAATCCCCCTCTTCCACTAAATCCATAAACCCAGAGCATTCACAAATTTCGATGTCAGAAACACGACCCGGAAAGGCATCACATGACCAAACGAAAGCCCCGGACGGTGCAATAGCGGCAAGAATATTAGCTGTGTGGCCCTGTTTGTAGTCCGACCACACCGTGCGCGCAGCTTTCCTGTTGGATGGCGCTTGTATCCGATACTCCGTGCAGTCCAACACCATTCTAACAAGCACGCTCCCATACACAGCCTCCCACGCATCTGAGCACTTCCAGCTTAACTCCTCCGCTTTGGGTGGTGGATAATGGTACATGCACATGCCAATGATAGTTTCTTTAAAAATTGTGCTTTGTCCATGGTATGTGCACTTATGTTTTTAATGGGGGTAAAAAAAAGCACAAATTCATACGTACCTGAAGAATTGCGCCATGAAGTTAACCCATGTTGGGAAAGCTCTAGCCAAGCCCCCATAAGATATTCCGGCCCATGTCGAAAGTAGACTGAGTGATAACCCGGTGCGGAGCTTTGTAAGTGACAAAATAAAAGCGTCTTGCGGCGTAATCACCTTGTCATGGTGTCCCCCACTCCGCCTTTGGGAGGTGCCGCTCCGTTCTGCCTCCATCCGCGCCGATGATTGCCTCCCATTCCACAGTTTTAGTGCTTCAGCTTGCCCGTTCCAATTCAGCAAGTTATAGAGGTCTATAAGGACCTCACCAGATCCCAAGCCAGTAAGCTCCGTGATGCGATGGCGCCAGCTCCCGTCCGCCGAGGTGACCGAATGCCACGAAAGCCTAGCGCCGCCGAGCCTGGCCGCCTCCTCCGCGAGCTCCGCTGCCACGTGCTCAATGTCAGCTTGGGCTTCCAGCAAGCTAGCTTCTAAGGTAGCGTTTTTGCTTTCGAGATCGTTGACACGAAGGTTGGCTGCACGGAGTCTGAGTTTCTCCTCCTCTTCTTGCGCTCTCGCTCTGGCCACGGAAAATGACTGGTGTTGTAGTTGGCGGTGTAATCTCTCTATCTCCTCCTTCATAGCACCAATCTCCAAAAAGTTTCCCTCATGCATCGCCTCAACCTCATCACGGGTGCGTCTACGTGGAAGAACGATGGCGGGACTGTCCGCTCTTGTCGTAGATTGTCGAGAAGCATGTTTCAGGGGGCGGGTAGACGATGGGCGGATAAGGCTCTCTGTGGCTGGGGCGGCGTGCGCTACCGGGACGCCGACACAACCAAGCTCCACCCGCCTAGCCATTACTGCCCCCTTGCACAAAGGAACCGCCGAAGCTTTAATGCTTGGCTTTCCATACAATGTGCAACCATCTGATGCCGCAAAGTGCGACGTGTGCACGCGAAACTGTTTTGGCGCGCCATGTATCTGCTGAATGCGCGACTCTGGCGCATCGCGCAAAAGATGACGCCGCAACAATGTACCGAGGTTATCCCCCAAAACGCTACACCGAGAAGCAAAGCCCTTTACAGGCAACCCACACCACTTAAAGTTGCAAACACATCGGGTTCCACCTCGTGTCGAGGGAGTTTCCGTTGGTTATGTTGTTGACATGTCGCTGATGCATGCGCAACAGTGTACGTTGTCCCTAGCAACAAAGACTAACGCCGAAGCTTCTGACGCCCCCTTTGACACTCTTCACGACGCCGTTTTAGATTAGGCTTAGCCTTGCTCGGGTGTGACTCAAAGTGGCTAGTCTTTGCTCGAAAAGCAGACGAACTTTGCTCGACACAGTGACGACGTTAGCCCGTTCGCGTACACAAAACCGGTGCAACCTAAAAAACGCTAAGCGCCAGCTCCGATTTGTACATTTTTATGTACGTGCATTAAGTACTTGCTATTATTATGGATCTTCCCTATAGGCTTGACTTATCAGATGCGTCGATATTTATAGGCTTGACTTATCACATGCACCAATCTTTATAGCAGCGATTTATCAGATGCACCGATCTTTATTACTCCGCGATTTATGATATGCACCGATATTTATCCCGGGACTTATCGGATGTATTAATATTTATTTATCGTTTCTACCTTTGTTTCATTCTTCTATCCCGCGCGAGCTTAAATCAAATTGCCATTCGCTTTATATCTACACTGACCATATAAAAATCTAGCCGATGAATGAAAAAATGCAATTCACACACACGTCGAATGTTTTTAAGTCATCGACAATGACGAAAGTAAGGAGAAGGTGCTCAAACAGAATTGCATTATCAGTACTATACTCAGAATAAAATGCATCTATGGCCACCGTTGGTTCCGTGATATATCAACGGCCAACACGAGCCGAGAAAGGTTTCATAGATTGACCAATCTGCAACTAGTATGCGTCATAAAATGGATCATGGTCTCGTTGCCATGCTCGGATAAAACGTGGTGACGAGGTGGAGCGGCGCCGATGACGGTCCAGAAAGGGATCATTGGTTACGAAGATTTTGATCGACGGATGCGATGTCTCGCTCTTGGAAAGACCCGGGAAGCGTTTTGTCTGTCTAGTATATTCATAGGTATGTTTTTGAATGTATGAACCGGCGGCAGCTGAAACTCGATGATGTCATCCGCGTGCTTTTGAAGAATGTTGAATGTATAAAATGGATGGTGCTCATGCTCCCTCCCACTTTCCTTGTCCGTGCTCATCTAGTTTTTCTTGTAACCAATTATTTAAATGGTGCTCATGCACTGAAGTAAATATGTGTTGTATAAACTATAAACCGTCTGCCAAGAATAAACACGGAGTACCCGAGAATATATGAAGATTCGCGTAAGTGGGAAATAATTTGCGGAAAACGCTGATCTTTGTATGTCTATTAGTTTCCGTAGAAAGCGCTGCAGACCCATCAAGCAACTTCAAGGTGTCACACCAACGCTCAAAGCCCAAGGATCCGCTGACGGTCCATTACGCACCCCGCGCAACTTCGCAGATCCTGACGCGGGTAAGTCCGAGTATGCCGTCCATGAGATCGTCGCCCATATTCTCAAGAAGGGCGCCGACTTCTACAAGGTGCGGTGGACTGGGCTTGACGAGCGAAGTGACACCACCGAGCCGGTCGCGCATCTATCCGACGATGCGTCAAAGGCGAAGATACAAGCCTACTTGGACGGTCGCGCTGCTTTGGAGCCACCGTCAAAAGCTGTGCGACTCGCCGAGGTGCGCAGTGGGGAGTCCGTTGTCGACGAGGGGGCGTCAACAGACGACACCATTTATCTAGACGGTGACTCGCCTGCGTCGTCAAACCCCCTAAAAGCGCGCGTTTTTTGTACGCGCCGATGCGCATTTCACCCCCGTCGACACATGACCTCACATACCCACTTCATATCAATTTCTTTTTCCAAATCTACACCCATCGCCCTAGAGTCATGTTAAGGAAGAGGCACGTGTCGGGTGCGGCTTCCAACGGAGTGAAGTGTGCGTCGGACAGTGTAACATTATGTGTTTTCGCGCAGGTCGGTGATACATACCATGCGGGCTTCTATTTGCTTTCCGCTGAAACCACTTTCACTCACAGGCGCGGCGCTGGCTAAACATTAACCGCCATATGAGGAGGAATTGGTAGCGGAGTACCGTATGTGCACGGTCGAGGGTGACATTTCATTTTTCGCCGCGCGGTCAAGTCTATGCCCGCTAGGGCTGCGCTGTTGCCGCTGTGGGCTGCGATTGTGCGGTATATTCGCGGCGGAGCGATCACGCCGACAGCAACAGCAAATGCCAAGGCGGGAGGACGCACATCAAGCTCGGGGACGCTTGAGGGCGCGTGAGAGCTGCTTTAAGGAACGGTATGGTAGTCGTTTCGACGACACGAATTGTGGTTTTGACATGTCGAGTCGCACGGCAACGGGCCTCTCCACGTGCTACGACAGGTATTGTCACCCTCCCGCTTACTGCTGATTTTACGGCTGAAGTCAAACCACGCGTGGCTGCATTAATACGGATCGTGCCAGGACGTGGGGGGAAAATCAAAAGAGGCGTTGTTACTGGGCTGTGTGGGGCTGCTAGGGGCGTAGAGCGTAGCTGTTTATGCGTCGACGGGCCCATTATGTGGGTGTGCTGCACAAGCCGATTCTCAATCGCCGAGTGAGCCGGCGCGAAGCTGAAGGGACAAGCGAGCAGCGCGACGAGCTCACAACATTATAGAAGAGAGAGCACTGAGGAGAATTGGATGGGCATACGCCTCCCATTCGGTGCCCAGAGACACCAGTTCATAGACTTTTCACATTTGCGTTTTCTGGTTTTATCTTCTTGCCTGTCATGTGTGTTCATGCATCCACAGGAACCTCCTTTTATTTGGTTGCATTACATAGTTGCAACTGAAGTTGCATGCCGATGTTAATGCCATTGTTATTTTGGTTGCTACTGTTAGTGTTGATGTTGTTTTACTTGGTGATGGTGGTGGTGTTGCTGTCGCTTATACTTTTTCATGTTGCTTGTGTCTGTGACGGCGCAACCCTTGCTGCTCCACATGTTTTTGTTGTTGTCCATGTTTTGTTTCTTATGCTGCCGTTCGTCATGCTGCTGTGGCCTGCTCATGCTGTGGGTATCATTGGCAATGACTTTGCGATGGTGCTTTAAATGCTGCCATTGTTGCTATTGTTTTTTGTTGCTGTAGCATTCATTGCCAGTTTCATTACTGTTGCTATTGTTGCTAGTGCTGATGTTGTTGCTTCTGTTTCATCTGTTGCATGTGCCCGATCTAATACTCTTGTTCTTGCTATCACTTCTGCGTTGTTGCCACTTCAGACTCTGCTCATGCTACTGTTTTTTGCTGTTACTATGTCTGTTGATGTTCATGATAATGTTGTGTTACTCATGCCCGCCAATGTGGATATAGTTTGTGCTGATGCGGCTTGTGATGGCGCTGTTGTGCAATCCCGCTGCCGCTCTTATTGATACTATTCATTTCCTTTGCTGGGTGATGTGATGTAGTGCTTCTTTGTTGTGACTTGCATTAGAGTGATTGCAGTTCAGTCAAATGATGTTGCATTGCAATACTGATACAAGCAGCTTTCTCCCTCTCGACTGTGCAACGATGATGTGCGTGCAAAACATGTTGCAAATTAACATTGCGCTCTAGCAATGCGTAACTCCATACACAGCAATGCATGGCAAAAACAGTTGTGGGTATGATGAGATGCTTGAGAGTAAATCATTTACATGGATGATGCTGCCTCGCCCCATAAAATAGACTCTATATGGTTCGGCCTATATCCAATGCTAGAGCTAGCCACCACTCCATGCCGTCGCTCCAAAAAGCCCCTCCCCTCGACCACGTAAAAATCTCACTCTCTCCCACCTGTAGGTGCTTTTGACTCCTTTGCGGTAGTAATCCCTCGCATGTCGTGAAAAAATAAAGTGAAAGCCTCGCAGCGTGAACCATTATGGGTGCACACTTCTGCGCGGCACTTACCGGAGGCCTCCTCGAACGAGCCACCGATACCCAGTCCTGCTGAAAAAGTCGACGACAAAAGTCAACGTTGTGAATTCCGGTATGCCTATAGCACTCCACATCACACGTACCGTGTAAACCAAGCTGAGTGTAAGAGTTCATATGGCTCAGGGTTATCCGCTCTACCGTAGCTCTCGACGAGGTGTTGTGAGATAGACTTAGACGCAACTTGCTGGCCCATCGCGACTTGCCGCCCCATGTCGCCAACACTTGTGGAAACCCACCCGTCACTACCTCCGCAACGTCGAGGGGTGGACATACCCTCGTGAAACGAAATATTTCGATGTGGTGGATAGCGTCACAGTGCTTGGGCTTGAGCACAGCCGTGGGCGCCACTGTGCACGGTACGCCATTGTTGCAGTTGTGTGGCGGCTGCGGGGCTGTGTGTGTGTTTTCACCCGATGCTGCGATGACCTGTACTCCAATAGCGACAAATATCGAACGCTAAACCGCGAGAAACGGAAAAACAGCCAGGGAGTCCCTTAAATATACCCATCATGCATGTAGAATGGCCCCGGCGCAACCGTAAACGTGCCTTTCAGTGCTGCACTTAAGCTCTTACGGGATGTCAGTTGGTGAGTCAAGCGCCGGAAAACAATCTCCGCACACTAATCGACCCATCGACGCTACCCTCTCGACGACAACCTTGGACCATAATCGTCAACCACTTTCCCCATATGCACGCCTTAGGACATATTCTCATCACAACCGCGATTTGAAAAGTGATAGCTACTTGAGCTCGCCCCTCTTGGGGCTTCAGTCATGTACAATAGGATGGTAGTTGGGGGTAGACATAAGCGCTCGTCGGGAGCGCCGAAATCGTAAAAAACGTATGTTTTTAGCGCGTACGCTTTTCGGGGGTTTGATTACGCTCTGTTTCAATTTTATATTGAAATTGAAATTGAAATTGTTTACAACATGTACCGTATGCGCCGGTTTTTCACCATAAGCCGGCTGCGTCGGCTGCTGTCTCTGGGCCCTCCCAACTATGCCATACAGGGAACTTACAAGTCAGGGCTAGACCGTTAACCACCTAAATCCAACCTCTCCAATGGGGGTCGGGGGTTTTACTCCCCCCCGGGGAGGTGTGCAAGAAGAGGCGAGGGCTGCGTGCATTTAGGGTCGTGCGAAGGGGCAATGTGCGGAGGCGCGGCGGGAGGTCGTGCGGGACTTGATGCGGTATATGAGGAGGAGGTGATGCAGCCATTGGACAGTATGCATGTGGAGTTGTGCAAGGATGCGAAACGTGTCGAGGCGTGCTTTGGAGACGAGTTTATCAGCAGGGTCGGTGCGGGCGGTGAGTAGGGAGGTGAGACTCGTGATGGTGGAGGAGTGCGGTGTACCTGTGCGGCTCATGGCGATGAGAAGTATGTCAACCAATGTGCCTAGCCAGTGGCTGCGGATGGCGTTTGTAAGGGGTGTGTATTTGGCACGTATGAGGTGAGCTGTGTGGGAGAGGTTGTTGTCCGTGCAGTACTTCCATTCCCCTATCTGAATCTTTTTTATGGATGCGTAACGGCGGCGACCGTTAGTGTGGCCAACGAACCGAGGTTCGAGGAGGCGGATAATGTCGGGTTTGTGTGCGGGGGGTCGTAGCGCGGGGGGGGGGGATCTCAGGTGGGAGGATGGCGGGACACGCGGTTAGGGAGTCGGGTGAGAGACCTTCGTCAGCATCAACAAGGCGGGTGGGCATGTTAGTAGGGTGGGGTGGGTGACAGTCGAGCGGAGTGTGGGCAAGAGGGGGAAGCAAAGGATTTTATAGGTTTGTTACCGAAGTCTGCGGTGATGGTTTCCCAGCGTCCTCCGTTGTGGCGCTCCAATAGGGAGAGTAGGAGCTGCAGTGCGCTGTTGTGTCGGTCCTGTCTTAGGCCAGACATGGTGGGGCAGTTACCGGCCATGTGGCCCTTGCTAGTGAGTTGGCCACATAGGGGGCAGCGCAGGGTGGGGTTATGAGTGAGTAGGCGGGTGTTGTGGACTCCCCACATGAATTCTTGTTTGTGTGTGATGTGGATATTTGTGAGGGTTGAGTGTTTTTTGTGGTAAGAGAAATCGGCGCCGTCCTTCGCGGCGCGGGCGAGGAGGGCTCCGTGTTTGGTTGTTTGCGAGAGAGGTGTGTGTGTGTGTGTGTGTTTGGTGCTGTAGGTGTGTGCGTCAACTTTGAGGTTGGTGTATTTGTAGGGTATGGGGTCTCCTAGGGTTTGTGGAATGAGGGTGTATGGCCAGGTCCAGTGGCCTATCGTGACCTTTGAACCTGTGGTGTATGTAGTGTCGGGTGGGTGACCATCCGCGACTAGGTTGGCGAGGGTGTCTGCGAGGTCGTTACCTAGGGAGTGGTTGTGGGCTTTGATTTTGCCGAGGTGTGTACGGATGCCTGCGTCGCAGCGGGTTTTAAGGGTGTGTGTGATGGATAAGAGGGTGTCGCGGTGAATGTTGTGTCTGTAAGCGGAAGGGCAGTTTAAGTATCCTTGTATGAGGCGGAGGGAGCACGCACTGTATGTGAGGGGGTGGGTGCGGCCAAGTTGGTGGCCTATATCTATGCCCGCTAATTCAGCGCGATTTATTGTGTGTGATGGAGGGGTAGAGGTCACCATGATTTTGATTTTGGTGTCCGAGGCGGGGTGGGTAGCTGCTGCTCCGAGGGGGGACGAGCTTCCTTTTTTCGAGCCGTCTCTGTATACAAAATCCTGCCAGTTCCAAGCAAGAGTACCACTGGTTGGGGGGTATGTTAGATGCACGCGTTCCGGGAGGGGTACGTGAGAGGGTGAGTTGGGTTTGGGGGGAGGTGGTATATACCTACTGAGTGGGGTGAGTAGTTGTCAAAGAGGTGTGGAGGTGGTAGGGGTGATGATGGGGCTGGGGAGGTGAGTGTCGTAGATAGATTCGAGAGTGTTGTGAAGTGCGGTCATGGCTGTGGGTGATGGGAGGGTGGAGGGTGCGAGGGGGTTGGCGACGAGGTATATGTCGACCATCCATCGTGTGCCGAATGGGGTAGGGGTGGGGTTGCCAGTGTGTTGGTCGGGGGGTAGGAAGGTGTTTGCGTCATTGGGGAGGGTAAAAAGGTGGTGGGTGTATGGGGAGTTGATGTGTTTCGAGTGGCGGTAGGGTGTGTGTTCCCATCGGGGGAGGATGAGGATGGTTGCGCTGGGTGTGTGAGGGGCTGTGAGGAGTGCGCTGGTGATTGCGTGTTCCATGGCTCGTCGCATGAATTCGTGGTCGTACTCGGGGTTGGCGATGTTGGTGCCTTGCCATGTGTGTGGGGCATTGTTGCCGCTAGATGAGAAGACTACATCTTCGGGGTAGAGGGAGTGGTACGTGTGGGAGTGAAGGGATTTATTGAGGGGGTCGGAGTAGAGTTCTGTCTGTATTTGGAATGTGTGGCGGAGAGCTGTGAGTAGGTCTTCTCTAGTGGCCCATCTATTACGGGTGGTGGTGGCGGGTGTGGGTGAGTGTATTTCTGAGCGAGAGCCTAGGCGGGTGAGGAGGTGGTAGACCTCCTCTTCGAACGTATGCTGCGTGAGGTCGGGGCGGAAGAGTTTAAAGAGGTGGCGGACGCGGGGGCCGTTAAGGGTGGTGACCGCGCGGCCGTCGGGAGTGCAGAGTACGGTGGTGTCGTGGAGTGATGGGTGTGCGTGGATGGCGAATTTGCCGGTAGGGAGCATGTCGAGGTCGGGGTTAATTGGGTCATAGTTGAATGTGATTAGGGGGTGTGACGAGGGAGGGGGTCCGGGTTCTGGCAGAATGGGTGTGGTGGAGGGGACAAAGCCGGAGTTAAATGCGGTGAGGGCGGTGGGGCCGGAGGGAGTCTCACTGATGGTGTCGTGTAGTTGTAGGCATGGGGCCCACTGGACTTCGTGGAGGCGGGTGAGGTCGCGTTGTTGGCCGCGAGCACACCACTCGCACTGCCATATGGCGGGTCCCTGAGCTGGGCGGCATTGGGAATGTATGGCGAAGTGCGGGCATGTGCAGCATGTGGAGGTGGGTTCTGTGTGGAGTGGGTCATGACAGATGGAGCATGTGGTGGGGGAGGGGGTGGGGAGGCATACCGATGTGGGGGTGGAGGAGATGAGGCGGAAGCCATCGTCGAGTTGTAACTGAATGTCCCATTCCGTGAGGTGTTCCGGGGCCCACTCAACCATGTACTGCGTTTGGCCGTATTCTGTGTCCTTGTGCTTGGGGATGATACTCGTTACGTCGCAGGGGGGGTAGTGGTGGTCCGAGGGGGTGAGGTATTATGTGTCTAAGTATGTGGTGG
Source organism: Tetraselmis chui (assembly GCA_026401115.1). Taxonomy (NCBI): domain Eukaryota; kingdom Viridiplantae; phylum Chlorophyta; class Chlorodendrophyceae; order Chlorodendrales; family Chlorodendraceae; genus Tetraselmis; species Tetraselmis chui. The sequence continues at coordinate 70,369 of JAPMLY010001987.1, forward strand.
GTGCGGTGGGGGTGGGGTGAGTGGTGCGGGAGGTGTAGATGCCGGATGAGAGGGTGGGGGGTGAGCGAGGGAGGTGTGGGGAGAGGAGGGGAATCCATGAGGGGTGTATAGTGGTGGGGGGGAAGCTTGTTTGGTAGTGAGGCTTGTGAGGGGGAGGCGGTTGTGGATAGTATCGAGGGGTTCGGTGAGGATTGCGGCGAGGAGGCGGATGGGAACTGAGAGTGGGGTGGTGGACTTTGTGAGTGTGGTGATGGATTTGCATGATTTGTGGATGAAGGAGGATGAGGTGGCTCTGAGGAGGACTTGTGGCCACGTGGTGATGTTATTTTTCCAGAGGGGGGTGAGGCGGGGGAGGAGGGAGGCGAGTGTTTTGTGGGGAGAGATGTCGCAGTAGGCTTGCTTATATGTGTGAGGGTCGGTGATGTGTGTGGCTTTGTCCCGGAGTGAGGCGAGGAGGGCGTTGTCTTGATTGGTGAAGTGGGCGCGGATTGTGGAGGTGATAGGGTTGGTGAGGGAGAGTGGAGGGATGTTGTGGAATAGGGTGCCCGCATCGCGTTGAGCTCTGACTAAGCACTTGAGTGTGGGTAGGGTGTAACAGTTTGACATGATGGATTCCGAGGGTCAGTGGGAGTACGTGGTGGATAAGGTGCGGATGTGTGCGCGGGCCATGTGGCCTCTATAGCCTGAGTTGTTCATGATTTTATGTAGGTGGCAAACTGTGAGTTGTGCGGCGTGGGCTTTGAGGGAGGGGAGGCCGTATCCTAGGTCTGAGGTAGGGCGGTGAACGGCGGTGCGGGGAAGGTTACGTACCGAGGAGACGGCGGAGCGGAGTGCGCGGCAGATTTGTCCTTCTAGAGTGTCGAGTTGGGAGTCGGTGAAGAGGCCGAGCTGGAGGGTGAAGTGCTTTCCGATGAGGAGTCCACGGATGACCCTGATTCTGCGGGATTGTGTTAGTGGGGAGGTGGAAAGGGTGGTGATGAGGGATGCAGTGGTACGTTTGAGTTCGTGCCAGTGTTTGGTGAAGGTGAGGGAGGTGTTCAGTTCTACCCCTAGGACTCGGTATGTGTCCTTGGGGCCAATGGAAGGAATGGGGGCCGGGGTGGAGTTGAGGGTGATGAACTTGGTTTGCAGGCGGGATGCGAGGAGGGTAGTGTTGGCGAGGGTGAGGGCGTTGCATGTGCGCCAGAGCGCGCCGGTGATGCAGCATTTCCGGATGTTGACAGTCATGCCGGTGTAGGCGCTGAAGAGGGAGAGTTTCCTGAGCTGCATGGTCATGTTGGGGGTCGAGCCCGTGGCGAGGCTGAGGTCGTCAGCGAAGCCGTGTCCTGGGTATGTGGCTGTGGGTTCTGTGGGGTCGACGTTAGTGGCGGGGGGGCCTGGGCGGTATCCCCGGCTTCCCACCGTGAGCCAGCGGAGGAAGGGTTCGAGGAAGAGGGTGAAGAGGAAGGGGGAGAGGGTGTCACCTTGGAGGGTTCCGCGATTGATGTCGATAGAAGGGGTGGGGCCATGTGGTGTAATATTATCCGTGGTGGAGACCCCGTAGAGGTGTTCGCAGGTGTCGACAAAGGTGGGGGGCATACCGAGTTGACGCATGTGTTTGAACATGATGCGGTGGTCCGCGGCGTTGAAGGCGCCTTTGAAATCCGCGTACATGACGTAGATGTCTTTTTCGTGGAGTTTCGCGTCCTCCATCGTCATAATGAGGGAGGAGAGGGCGTCGTGGATGCTACGGTGTCGACGGAAACCGTCATGTTGGTCGCTGAGAATGCCGTGGGTTTCGGCGTATTTCGAGCCTCCATCTTTGATTAATGCAGTCCATAGTTTAAGGAGGTTATTCATGAGGGCGATAGGGCGGTAGTTGTCGAGGAGGGAGGGGTCGCCTTTTTTATGTAGGAGGCATGTTGTGCTATGGCACCAATCAGGAGGGGTGTAGGATTTGTGGGCGAGGAGGGAGAGGAGAGAGAAGAGGGCTGAGCGTGTCGCCGGTGGTAGGAATTTGATTATTTCATTGGGGATACCGTCGGGGCCGGGGGCTTTGCCGGTGCCTAGGGAGTTGAGGGTTTTATCGAAAGTGTCACGGGTAATCATGTCGGCAAGAGTGAGAGAGAGGTCACCGCGGGGTTCGATGGTAAAGTTGTCGGGGTTGTCGGGGAGTTCCCACGGGGGGGTGGGCAGTTCGTGCGGGGTGGCGCGGCCGAGTTCGGTGGCGAAGTGAGAGTGTACCGCGTCAATGACTTCGGAGGGAGAGGATGCGGTAGTTTTATCGGGTCTAGTAATGCGGTGGAGGGTGGAGGCGGCGCCGGCGGGGGGTAGGAGGCCGCTTTTAAGTTTCAATCGGCGGTGGGAGAGTTTGGGGCAGGTGTCGTAGGCCGTATTGGCTCGAGTTTTTATTTTCTTTAGCTTATCTGTGGTGGTGGCGTGAAGGAGCTGGCGTATGCGTGCTTGGCACTGTTGTTTGATGGCGACATGGGAGAGATGTTCGGTTGTGTTTAAGAGGGCTTGGGCGAAGGGGAGGGGGCCGTTGTTCTTGCTGCATTTGCGGAGTTCGAGTATGTGAGTGCGGGTTTTCTTCGTAAGCCAAGTAGGGTCAAGGGATGCTTGAGGTGGGCGGGGTTTTTGGCGGGGAGGAGGGGCCAAACTGTGGCTGCGTGGTTCATATGT
>JAPMLY010001988.1:0-71908 GCA_026401115.1 Tetraselmis chui
CACGGCCCCCTCCCCATCGCCCAAGCCCTATTAAACACAACCGAATATCTCTCCCCTAACGACATCAAACAACAATGCCAAGCACGCATCCGCCAGCTCCTTCATGCCACCACCGCGGAAAAAATACATAAAATCAAAACTAGAGCAAATGCGGCCTACGACACCTGCCCCAAACGCTCACACCGCCACCTGAAAATTAAAAGCGGTCTCCTACCCCCCGCCGGCCCCGCCTCCACCCTCCATCGCGTTACCAAACCCGATAACACCACCGCATCCTCTCCCTCCGCCGTCATTGACGCAGTCCACTCCCACTTCGCTAAAGAACTCGACCGCGCCACACCCCCCGAACTCCCCACCCCCCCATGGGAACTCCCCGACAACCCCGACAACTTCACCATCGAACCCCGCGGCGACCCCTCTCTCACCCTTGCCGACATGCTTACCCGCGACACATTCGATAAAACCCTCAACTCCCTAGGAACTGGCAAAGCCCCCGGCCCCGACGGTATCCCCAACGAAATAATCAAATTCCTTCCCCCGGCGACCCGCTCCGCCCTCTTCTCTCTCCTCTCCCTCCTCGCCCACAAATCCTACACCCCTCCTGATTGGTGCCACAGCACAACATGCCTCCTCCATAAGAAAGGCGACCCCTCCCTCCTAGATAACTACCGCCCTATCGCCCTAATGAATAACCTCCTTAAACTCTGGACAGCACTAATCAAAGATGCAGGCTCGAAATACGCTGAAACCCACGGCATTCTCAGCGACCAACAAGACGGATTCCGACAACACCGCAGCATCCACGACGCCCTCTCCTCCCTCATCACGACGATGGAGGACGCGAAACTCCACAGCAAAGACATCTACGTCATGTACGCAGACTTCAAAGGTGCCTTCAACGCCGCGGACCACCGCATCATGTTCAAACACATGCGTCAACTCGGTATGCCCCCTACCTTTGTAGACACATGTGAACACCTATACGGGGTCTCAACCACGGCATACATCACTCCTCACGGCCCCACCCCTTCCATTGACATCAATAGAGGAACACTCCAGGGCGACACCCTCTCCCCATTCCTATTCACCCTCTTCCTTGAACCTTTCCTTCGCTGGCTCACGGTGGGAAGCCGGGGCTACCGCCCAGGCCCCCCCACCACTAACGTTGACCCCACAGAACCCACAGCCACCTACCCAGGACACGCCTTCGCAGACGACCTCAGCCTCGCCACGGGCTCGACCCCCAACATGACCATCCAGCTCAGGAAACTCTCCCTCTTCAGCGCTTACACCGGCATGACAGTCAACATCCGCAAATGCTGCATAACCGGAGCCCTCTGGCGCACAGGCAGCGCCCTTACCCGCGCCAATACTACCCTCCTCGCATCCCGCCTGCAAACTCAGTTCATCTCCCTAAACTGCACCCCGACCCCCATCCCCTCCATTAGCCCCAGGGACACATACAGAGTCCTAGGGGTAGAACTGAACACCTCCCTCAACTTCACCACACACTGGCAAGAACTCAAACGTACCACTGCATCCCTCATCACCGCCCTTTCCACCTCCCCACTAACTCAATCCCGCAGAATCAGGGTCATCCGTGGTCTCCTCATCGGAAAGCATTTCACTCTCCAGCTCGGCCTCTTCACCGACTCTCAACTAGACACTCTCGAGGGCCAAATCTGCCGCGCGCTCCGCTCCGCCGTCTCATCGGTACGTAATCTCCCCCGCACCGCCCTCCACCGCCCTACTACAGACCTAGGATACGGACTCCCCTCCCTCAAAGCACACGCCGCACAACTCACAGTTTGTCACTTACATAAAATCATGAACATATCAGGATATCGAGGCCACATGGCCCGGGCACACATACGCACCCTATCCACAACGTACTCCCACTGGCCCTCCGAATCCATCATGACAACCTGCCACACTCCTCCCACACTGAAATGCTTAGTCCGTGCTCAACGAGATGCGGGCACCCTATTTCACAACATCCCCCCACTCTCCCTCACCAACCCTATCGCCTCCACAATCCGTGCCCACTTCACCACTCAGGACAACACCCTCCTCGCCTCACTCCGTGACAAAGCCACACACATCACCGACCCTCACACATATAGACAAGCTTACTGCGATTTCTCTCCCCGCAAAACACACGCCTCCCTACTCCCCCGCCTCACACCCCTCTGGAAAAACCATATCACCAAGTGGTCGCAAGTCCTCCTCAGAGCCACCTCTACCTCCTTCATCCTCAAATCATGTAAATCCATCACCACACTCACGGGGTCCACCACCCCACTTTCAGTTCCCATCCGCCTCCTAGCAGCAATCCTCACCGAACCCCTCGACACCATCCACAACCGCCTCCCCATTACAAGACTCACTACCAACCAAGCATCCCCCCCCACCACTATACATCCCTCGTGGATCCCCCTCCTCTCCCCTCACATCCCTCGCTCCTCCCACACCCCCCAATCCGGCATCTCCACCCCCGCGCCAATCACCCCACCCCCATTGCACCCATCACACACCTAGACACAGATTACCTCACCCCCTCCGACCACCACTACCCCCCCTGCGACGTAACACGCATCATTTCCAAACACAAAGACACAGAATACGGCCAAACACAATACATGGTTGAATGGGCCCCGGAACACCTCACGGAATGGGACATACAGCTACAACTCGACGACGGCTTCCGCCTCATCTCCTCCACTCCCACATCGGTATGCCTCCCCACCCCCTCCCCCTCTACCTGCTCCATTTGTCATGAACCCCTACACACAGAACCCTCCTCCGCCTGCTGCACTTGCCCGCACTTTGCCATACACTCCCAATGTCGCCCAGCTCAGGGCCCCGCCACATGGCAGTGCGACTGGTGTACTCGCGGCCAACAACACGACCTCACCCACCTCCACGAAGTGCAGTGGGCCCCATGCCTACAACTCCACGACACCATCAGTGAGACCCCCTCCGGCCCCACCGCCCTCACAGCATTCAACTCTGGCTTTGTCCCCTCCACCGCACCCATTTTGCCAGACCCCGGACCCCCTCCGTGGTCACACCCCCTTATCACATTCAACCATGACCCCATCAACCCCGACCTCGACATGCTCCCTACCGGTAAATTCGCTATCCACGCACACCCTACACTCCACGACACCACCATTCTCTGCACTCCCGACGGCCGCGCGGTCACCACCCTTAACGGCCCCCGCGTCCGCCACCTTTACCAACTCTTCCGCCCCGACCTCTCTAGTAATACATTCGAAGAGGAGGTCTACCACCTCCTCACCCGCCTAGGCTCCCGCTCAGAAATCCACTCACCCACACCCGCCACCACCACCCGCAATAGATGGGCTACCAGAGAAGACCTCCTCACAGCTCTCCGTCACACATTCCGCATCCAGACTGAACTCTACTCCGACCCCCTCAATAAATCCCTTCACTCCCACACCTACCACTCCCTCTACCCCGAAGACATAATCTTCTCATCTAGCGGCAGCAATGCCCCGCACACGTGGCAAGGCACCAACATAGCCAACCCCGAATACGACCACGAATGCATGAGAAGAGCCATGGAACACGCAATCACCAGCGCACACCTCACAGCCCCTCACACACCCAGCGCAACCATCCTCATCCTTCCCCGGTGGGAACACACGCCCTACCGCCACTCCAAATACATCAACTCCCCATACACGCACCACCTCTACACCCTCCCCAACGACGCAAACACATTCCTACCCCCCGACCAACACACCGGCAACCCCACCCCTACCCCATTCGGCACACGATGGATGGTAGACATATACCTCGTCGCTAACCCCCTCGCACTCTCCACCCTCCCAACACCCGCAGCCATGACAGCACTCCACAACACCCTTGAATCTATATACGATACTCACCTACCCAACCCTATCATCACCCCCCCTCACCCTCACCTCTTAGACACCTACTCACCCCACTCAGCAGGTATATACCACCGCCCCCCTAACCCTACTCACCCCCTCACTTACCCCCTCCCGGACCGCGTACATCTAACATACCCCCCCACCAGAGGCACCCCTGCTTGGAACTGGCAGGACTTTGTCTACACAGACGGCTCGAAAAAAGGCGGCTCGACCCCCCTCGGCGCAGCAGCTACCCACCCCGCCTCGGACACCAGAATCAAAATCCTGGTGACCTCTACCCCTCCCTCACATACAATTAATCGTGCCGAATTAGCTGGCATAGATATAGGCCTCCAACTTGGCCATACCCACCTCCTCACTGACAGTGCGTGCTCCCTCCGCCTTATTCAAGGTTACTTAAACTGCCCCTCAGCTTACCGCCATCACATTCACCGCGACACCCTCTTCTCTATCACACACACCCTTAAAACCCGATGTGACGCGGGCATCCGTACACACCTCGGTAAAATAAAAGCTCACAACCACTCCATCGGCAACGACCTCGCAGACACCCTCGCCAACCATGTAGCGGATGGCCACCCATCCGATACCACATACACCACCGGTTCAGAAGTCACGATAGGCCACTGGACATGGCCATACACCCTCATCCCACAAACCTTAGGGGACCCCACTCCCTACAGATACACCAACCTCAAATCGGACGCACACAAATACAGCACAATACACACACACACTCCCCTCTCTCAAACAACCAAACACGGAGCCCTCCTCGCCCGCGCCACGTTGGACGGCGCCGACTTTTCTTACCACAAAAAACACTCTACTCTCACAAATATACAGTTCACACACAAACAGGAATTCATGTGGGGTGTCCACAACACCCGCCTACTTACTCACAACCCCACCCTGCGCTGCCCCCTATGTGGCCAATTCACTAGCAACGGCCACATGGCCGGTAACTGCCCCTCAATGTCTGGTCTAAGACAGGACCGTCACAACAGCGCCCTACAACTCCTACTCTCCCTACTGGAACGCCACAACGGAGGACGCTGGGAAACCATCACAACAGACTTCGGTAACAAACCCATAAAATCGTTCGATACTCCCACCCCCGCCCTCACCCCACTCGACTGCCACCCTCCTCACCCCACCCACATGTCCACCCGCCTTGTGGCTGCTGACGAGGGTCTCTCTTATGACTCCCTAACCTCGTGTCCCGCCATCCTCCCCCCTGAGATTCTCCCCCCCCTGCTTCGCCCCCCAGCACACAAACCTGACTTCATCCGCATCCTCGAACCCAGATTCGTTGGTCACTCCAACGGTCGCCGACGTTACGCATCCATTAAAAAGATTCAGATAGGGGAATGGAAGTACTGCACAGACAACAACCTCTCCCACACTGCCGACCACATACGCACCAAGTACACACCCCTTGCGAACGCCATCAGAAACCACTGGCCAGGCACAGTGGTCGATATCCTCCCCATCGTCATGAGCCGCACGGGCACACCGCACTCCTCCACCATCACGAGTCTTACCTCCCTTCTCACCGCCCGCACCGACCCTCCGGATAAACTCGTCTCCAAAGCACGCCTCGACACATCTCGCATCCTTGCACAACTCCATACGCATACTGTCCAATGGCTACATCACCTCCTACGCATATACCGCATCAAGTCCCGCACGACCTCCCGCCGCGCATCCGCACACTACCTCCACACACGACCCTGACTGCACACATTCTTCGCCTCTACTTGCACCCTCCCCGGGGGGGAGTAAAACCCCCGCACACCCTTGGAGAGGTTGGATTAGGCGGTTAACGGTCTAGCCCTGACTTGTAAGTTCCCTGTATGGCATAGTTGGGAGGGCCCAGAGACAGCAGCCGACGCATCCGGCTTTTGGTGAAAAACCGGCGCATACGGTACATGTTGTAAACAATTTCAATTTCAATTTCAATTTCAAAGGCTATTTCCGTCGCCATTGATATTGCACGTTTCGACGGATGGATTTACCGAATGTCGGGACTGATGCTAGCGGCGGCATTAGCGACATTCAACAGCTTTCCCATTGCGGTGGCCCGCCTATAAATTTGTTGCTTGAGGACGGAGCGATCGGTGGTGGAAACGCGCACAAAGCCTTTTTGGCGGCCTTCAAACCACACGCAAGGTAGCCAATCCCAATCGTGTTGTCCTCCCAGATTTTCAAGGCACGAGCATACTGTAGATGGTTGCGGAGATTATAGGACAACTTGGCAAAAGGCCGTAAAGGAGCGTTGGGACGGCGAAGGCGGGATGGGTTGTAAAGATTGTCCCGCCCTTTATAGCCCATGCGGGACAATCGGGGCCATGCGACCCTTGGTCCGCACCGAATGCACGACCCAACACCGAAGACTATGTGTGCGCGCGTATATGCGAGTCAAGCGATTGGAATATGTGAAGGCATGTCGAATTTATATGTGCTAAGTAAAATCAGCGAGTGAGAGTGAGATAGTGACTCTATGGGCTATCGAGGATCGGGGGTTTCAAATATCGAAAAATGACAATATAAGTCGGCGCACCTTGTTGGCGGGAGCATCGCCACCACTAGCTCAATACAACAAAAATTCCCTTGACCTTGCACAACAATCTTTAGACAACCTATGGCATACGTTTGGTGGTCGTGTGCGGCGTCCCTTACGCAATTTTTTGAAGTTGAATGGCACCGACTGGCTCTAGCGTCGTACCGGGAGTCAAACGACTCGGATTGCCGCCATTGCATCCGACTCATCGAGTTACTTCCTTAGGTATGTTCGAGAGCCCGTGCTGATGGGTCAGACTTTCACCTCCGGGAAGTGCCTCTCACGTGTCTTCAAAGCGAAAAAATTTACGACAAGTGGCTACTAAGTGGCGGGTGGCCAGGTAGTTGCCTGGTAGGTATGCCTGATGTACTGATGTAATTTCTTGTATATAAATAAGCGATGACACGTCGTATGTTACATCAGATACCCGTACCTACTGTGCAAGTGTTAGCATCGGTACTCGCGAGACATATTCTAGTACGGGTACTCTAGAGTGCCGGCCGACTCGATGTGCATAAAGTACGCGGAATTCAGGATTCGTGTCTAGCACGATGGTACGTATGTCACATTTTAATCCGGACAACGACTGTACATCACTTTTGGAAACACGTAGCGGCCCTTGGGAATACCGCGGCACCGCAAGCAGCAGGAGGCAGGACTCGCCGGGGCGGGGGCTCGGGGGGGGAGCGACCCTCGGTAACGGTAGAAATAGGAAGAGCAGGGCTGCCGACGGGACACCGGCTTCAACCTATCCGAGTTCTTAAAAAAACTGGGAATCCTATACTTCGGCATCAGTCGTCACTTCCCTCCGCTCTAGCACCGCATACGCATACCGAGAATCTTATTCATCATTCAAATACTGTTTACAATACTTTTGGAATCGTAAAAGGTGAGGGAGGCCGGAGAGAGCCCCAACGTTGCTGCAGTCACGGTCCTACTTCCATGGATACAGCCATCTGTCTATCATAGACGGAGATCTCATTCGCGAACGTATTTTGCTTAACCTTGACTATTTAACAGGAGAAGACCGCGGCAGCAATTCATTCGGTCTGAAAGTTCCAAGCCGGGGCGGAACACGCAAAAGGACGGCCTCTGCACATCAGCACAATATCGTCGGAGGAGTTAGGGCGCGATGGGAAGAATCAGGCGGTTTTCGAGCCGTTTTCTGGTATCCACTCCAGTGCGTACAGAGGAGCTTCCCGAAGATTATAGCAAGCGTCTCCAGGCGCCTCCCGGCTCCTTGAAGGACGGTTCCGCGGTGGTGTTGAATACCTTCGAACGCGCCGGGCGTAAGGCCGGTTTCCTTTCAGCACGGAGGATCCGTAACGACGTCGGGCTTATAATCTCCCCGTTCGGGGCCACCATCATCATCTTCCTGTACTTTTTGCTCGTGCCAATGAATTACACTCGTGTGATCCTCACTACTCGACCAATACGCTCGTCGACGCCATGCTACGAGGAGGAGCCCACGGTGTGCGATCTTACACCGCCACTCAAATACTACATTTGGAATCTTACCAACGTTGAACAGGTAATGTGTGCTCCCGAACCACCGCTGCTTGCTGAGCTGTGATGCAATTCCGGAACCCCTTGCTTCTACTGAGTTATTTTCGATATTGATTGTTTTATCATATCGGCGGCGATGCGCACTTTCAGGCGGCCGCGCTTTTAATATTTATATAATAACGGCAAACAACAAATCGACTGCGCCTGTTAATATGCTGTTTCAGAAAAAACGCAATGTCTACACTTACCCGGCCCAATGACGGGTAATGGGCAAAAATTAAGCCCCCCCTCCCCCTCACACACACACTTACTATGACCGCAGCTTGTTTGGCGAGCTAGTCACTGTCGGGTGTTGACTGCATTTGAGTAAGCAGCGGTGAATGTTCGACTTTGGCAAAGTGAAAGGTAGTAGTAGGGCAAGTCATTAGTGAGATACTATAAGCCGGAAACAAAACGGACGATGAAAATATTCGAAAAACATATCGTTGAACGGCGAAGTGTCTCGACTCGCGAGTTTTATTTTCCGCCTCGTCGACGCACGACGTAGCTTTTCAAAATGCCCACTTTTATTTTGACCTCGAGGAAGTCGTTATTTGAGTGGTCGTTTGCTGCATCATCGATGATCCAGAGTCGGAAGAGTATATTCGCTAGCGAGCCGCAGGGCACCTCGTCGTGCAACACACCTTGACAAATTAGCAAAAAAAAAAAAACAATTTGTCGAGATTATCATAAAGACGATGTATTGAGCATGTGCATATGTGCAAATGGTTGCAAGGTGCTTGCGGGTGAAGCGCCCCCGGCACTGGAGGAGGTAGGGCCGTACGCGATACAAGTGTTCACTAAGAACTTCAACGTGAACTTTACACGAGACGGGGGCGAGGTGTCTTTTTCGACATTCTCATGGACGAGCTTCGCTCAAAATGCGAGCTGCCCAAGCTGCTCAGAACACGACACCTTTGTCACGGCGAATCCGGCCTATCTATCGGTAACTCCAGCGCCTCGCCGGAAAAAAATCGCGAAGTATAAATGCGTTGTGTGTGTGTGCGTGTGTGTGTGTGTGTGTGTGTGTGTGTGTGTGTGTGTGTGTGTGTGTGTGTGTGTGTGTGCATGTGTGTGTGTTTGTGTGTGTGTGTGTGTGTGTGTATGTGTGTGTATGTGTGTGTGTTTGTGTGTGTGTGTGTGTGTGTGTGCGTGTGTGTGTGTGTGTGTGTGCGTGTGTGTGGGCGGGTGCGTGTGTGTTTTCGCCCCCCTAAAAGTGCGATAATCCTTATCTCCGATATCTGTCGCCTATATGCTTGCCATGTATCAACGGCGGGATTCATTTCATGAAATACAATTGTGTTGCACCGCCCCGTTTATCGAAAGTGAGAAAACCCAGCAAGCCATACTCCACGTGTGCAATTATCAGGTTTATGTAATTTGCCCTTGTCTTGACCGCAAAACTGTATGTCTTTTCAGGTACCCGTGCAATTTTCCGATTCTCCTATAATAATGATTAAACTTCCACCACTTTCTTTGCAATTGAAAAATAGGTAGTTGATACAACATATTTTAGCCACCGCTACGAATAGATCAGCATCGCTACGAACATTGGCACACTTTTAATGCGTGTGTGTGTGTGTGTGTGTGTGTGTGTGTGTGTGTGTGTGGGCACGTGTGTGTGTGTGTGTGTGTGTGTGTGTGTGTGTGTGTGTGCGTGTGTGTGTGTGTGTGTGTGTGTGTGTGTGTGTGTGTGTGTGTGTGTGTGTGTGTGTGTGTGTGTGTGTGTGTGTGTGTGTGTGTGTGTGTGTGTGTGTGTGTGTGTTCCCCCCCCTGAAAGTATAATAACATGTATCTCCGAGATCTGTGTAGAAATTGTTAACGGATACCGCTGCTCGGTAATACTCCACGCGCAGGAATATGACCTAAACTAACAAATGAGCTTATGTGTTGTCCTTACATACATTCTGATTACCGCGCGCTAGCTGAGAGGCGACCCCCCGCGTGCTTTCGTGCAGGCGCTTGCCGCAATGGGTGGCTCGGAGCTCGGCCTACTGATGACGCTAACGCCCGTTGTCTTTCAAGCCGTCTACGGCGTTATTGAAGAAGCGCTCCGAGTCAAAGTGCGCCGCTTGTTTGCCTTGAGCTAGATCATAATAGCGTTGGCGATATTCATGTCACTCGTATTGGCAATAAATTCCGTCCGGTTGATTGCATACTCACACTGTGCCCTTGCGATGATAAGACGACCTGCACCGACGAAAGCTGTGACTCGGAAGTTGTTTTTTACACTGCACGCAATTACACACCAGTACACAATTCCAAGACGAAACTAGCGTTGTTGCCGAGGTCGCCAAGTTGCTGACATCATGGATAACCCGGTCGCTGTCGACAATAATAGGGAAATATCAGCACCGTCCCCGAGAGCGATGTCATCGAGCAATGGTCGAGCTGCACTGCTCTGGACGGCCTCGGCGTCTCCGAGACTGCGCCGAATCTCAATGCATCAGATGAAAATATTCCGGAATTCTGTGCGTTTGCTCGCACCGTCCTCGGGGTTCCCGCTGATGAAGCTGTTCTACCGTCGGACCTTGCGACCGGAGTGTTCCGCGCCTTGCTCCTGCCCGGCACGGCGGAACTGTTCGCGCTCTCGACGCCGGACGATCCAAGGCTACTGGCTTTGCTGCAAGTAAGCGCCCCTGGCCATATTGACTGCTGCATTAAGTTGACGCGCTCGTTGGTCGTGAATGGTCAGTTTGACCTAAAGAAACATTCTTACAGTGTATACTCGCTTTATTGAATCGTGCCAGGTGTCGAGCATGACGCAGTCGGATTTCGACGCGATTCAAGGTTACATCTTTTACTTGGCGCGCACTTACGGGCAGGCTGGACTCCGCGGAATCCTCGGCCCGCCTCTTGGGCCAAACTCTGGGGGACTGTTTGTCGCGCGATCGGTCAGAAGTTGGATAATGGAGGGTGCGACCCCCCCCCCCCCCCCCCCCCTCCCCCTCCTTCCCCAGAATCACGTCGGTGCTCGGAATCATGAGGAGGCATTACTCACATATATGGGCACTTCATAGGGCGTAGAGCCCACGCAGAAACGATGTCCGCAAACATTGCTACGCCTACATGAACAGTATGCTCTGGTATTTCATTTCCGCGTGCCTCGGCACCAGCAGTACATGTGTGTTGCCCTAAACGGCATGCAAAGCAATAGACCCGCGTGGACAGAAAAGCGAAGAAAGCATGATCGTGATGCTGCTTAAGTCCTCCAAAGTATACAGCTCACGATCTGAGGGGGTAGCTCTCAGCAGGTATGGCAAGCACGATGCGTATGATGATAACAGGAACAATCACACGCATGACTACTGACGACTGCTCGCGCACATAAAACGACAGAGACCGAATCGAGACGATGCGCATTAGCCGAGCTTCGATGTATAGCATGCCCGAAACTTAATTACCTGCTTAAGCTCCCGCTACTTTCCCAGAAGAATCGCGGGCGCAGGGGGGGGGGGGGGGGGGGGGGTGAGGCATCATTCTTTCGGGCAGAGTTTCTCGAGAACCGCCGAGCCAGCTGTAAAGCGACTCATCCCGGCCGGTAATGAATCAGCGCGAAACCTCGCGAGCCAAGTTTAGCGGCGGCAACACCTGGCGGGTCTAAAGTTTAGGATTTATCCCGAAACCCTAAACCCGCATGCCTGTGAAACCCTTGCAAATGACATTTTTGTGCTTATAATACTACGAGTGGCCTGTCGTAATTTGCATTTTTGTAATCATATAAACACAAACCTTGTGTGTCTCACTATGTACTTTTGTAAACATTAAGATAGTCCATGGAGGCCCATAGTCGTGATACTTAATTTTCACACACACACACACACACACACACACACACACACACACACACACACACACACACACACACACACACACACACACACACACACACACACACACACACACACACACACACACACACACACACACTCACACACACACTTTCTTCTCTCTCATTATGTATATTTTTGTAATTATGCACACATACTGTGTGTCTCACTCTGTATTTTTGTAATCACAGAAATAATGCTCCTGTACGGCTGTACCGATCGTTGCGATGCGCAGTAGTTAAAGACGAATCCTAATCCTTATCCCAATAAGTGCGCAATACCCCATGTCGGTGTTTTTTCCAAATAACAAATATCGCATTTGTAGTAATAAAATCCAATCGAGCTGATGATAAGGGGACACACCGACAGACAGACAGACACACACACACACACACACAGATTTTAGCAAATTAATGTAGTAGGATTGGGCCGTTTTGATGAACAAAGTGCGTATATAAAGCTATAAAAACAATACGAGTGGGCGAGCTAAACCTGCGATTATGAAGTTCGCCCCCTCATAATCGGGGGCGAACCGATTATGTATTTCATATGTCGCATAGCCTGATTCCAATGGCTTTGGTTTTTAAGTATTTGTATGTTAAAATAAAGTCGATAAGATGTTTGTTTGGCATATTACGAGGGCCCGACGCGTGACAACATCAAAATACAACAAAGGTCCATATGGCATACGTCCGGAGCATGTTTTTTTGATAAATGAAGCAAAGCACTAAGACGACGGAGCCGACAGGCTACCGATGAAAATGCTCCGTGATTTATATCGACTTCGACACAACTTTCGTGCTACATAAGTCAATTTGAAATATACAACGCGCTTTAATCATTGCTCTTGCTGTATTATGCAATCTGCCACACTCAGGCTGGGCGGACCCCCTTCTTTCAACACTTTTCGGCCCTACGAATCCGTTGGCGATGGTGTGCCTCGGTATGCCGGGCTGCCTGACGGGCGAGCGACAGCTCGAGGATATGTTTGGCGCCCAGATCAACGATCTGACATCGCTGATGCATTTGGCGGTCGCCGAGCTGCAACTCGACACGGGTGCCACTGACTCCCAGAAATCGGCCGAGGTGGCGTACCCCTATCATTTCAAACTCGGAACGCGCTGACCAACTCGAGGCCTGTATTTCCTATCAAGGACAAATAACGACGACTCTCGATCGTATGCCCGTTGGGGTTTTCACTCGTCTTTTTATGTTTCCCACTCGCAAACTCGCAGTTGATACAGCTCAACGGACTTCGACAGCAGTCCAACAGCCTCGGCGAAGGGCGAAACTACACCGGCCAGATGTTTCCGACCCTGCCTCCAAAATTCAAGCCCGAGACCGCCGTGGCAGAGCTCTACCACCTCGACTCTTTCCGCGAAATCCAATTTCAATACTCGGGTAAAGCCGGACAGCGGCATTGAAGCCCGGAAATTGTACCTTCTATACAAGTATCCCGATTAAAATAAGATACACGTGATATGATAAAAGGATCCTTAACGCAAAGCCAGTTTTGGTTGGCTGAGAACGCGACGGTTTAAGGTCTGAGTGTTCTGATATGTAACTCGGCGAATCGGGGTGCACAGGAGCCGAATCCAAGTTCAAAGGGCAACCTACGCTGCGCTTCACTCCAAAGCCGGGATTCGTGGAGCGCTGTGGCGTCTCAGAGGTAGGACCGTCTGCCTTTACCGGCGGCATTGATCGGCAGAGTGCGCGCTGTCGGCTCCCGCCGGCCATCCGGTGCATATATTGGTGGAATTCTATTGATTATTCTAATAAAGGAAAGCATCCAATGTCCGCCTTGATTTTCCAGACGCAGCTGAAAATCAATTTACATTTAAATTGGATTACAACCTCCCCTAATCGTATTAGTACGGGTGATGCGGACATTGCGGATGGGCTGATTACAACCAAAACATAAGTCATCCAAGTCGTCGAAACAATGCGCTCTGATGAAAAATCGGTGCTTGGGTAAACTGAATGTCGACTTCGCAAAAATGCTCACAAATAAGGACCCTAAAATATCGGCCCACATAAAAATTATTGTTCTTTTGTCCAATCAATGACGTCGCACCGATATCCACACTGACCGGGCTTTCAGATTTTCAATAAATAAATGTGAAATCGAAGAAAATTATTTGAATTAGCGCATCAGATGTAGATTTATTCGCAAACAAACTCCAGTCCGTAATGAGCGTGGAATGCCATTCCTCAAAATAGATGAATTCCTCAACTGTGTATTTGCGGTCAATCATTACCGTTATTCCCGGTGCTTGGGGCTAAAACATTTGAATACTTTAAAATTGTCGAGCTGGAATAGAGCCCGAATTTGCATATAATGATGATTTTCCCCAGATGTCTTACATATACGAACAAGCCAGTCCTAAACAGCAAAACACATTTGCGTTAATCAGTCGATCATACACAGGTATCATTCACATTCGTCAGAGCTTTTCTTTTTCTAGAAATCATATTCATAAATCACGCGCATATCGCCATATCATATTACGATAATGAAGATAGTACATGACTACGTTATCTGTGAGTTCTAATTTATAAAATATGTGGCGTCATGCAATTTGAATTGTATTTCTTGTGAGTTGACGATTACACTTGTCACATGATGATTGACTCGCCACCTCGGTGGCACCTCTTGCCTAGAACAAGATGAGTTATGTAGGGTGTAACTGATAAAAGAATGCCAGTCGTACTAACAGCCTATGACCCTCTTGAAATAGTACCCAGTTTAACTTTGCCAGGGCCGCGACATATCGATCTACCAGTCAAATAAAATGCCAGATATTTTTGTATCGAGCCTTGCAGTAACCGGCAACACGCTGCATGTGACGCCGTGAAGGTTTCCAGCAGGTGTTTCTTTTCCGACAATGTTCATGGCGTCCTCAACATGACCTTCCTCTTCTTTGCCGAGACCATTCTCACCTCGCCCCACTTTCATGGTGTGGACCCGGCCCTCGTTGAGTCCCTAGAGCCACCCCGTGGCATGTTCAATCCCGAAGCAGAGGCGCACAGTTGGTACATCGACTACTTTGCACGCACAGGTAATACCTTTTCCCGCCAGACCGTCTTTTTCATAGTTACATCTCCCGTCGTAGGGATTATTGGAAAGCTTTATTTGTAAGCAGTAAGTATGGCAGGCAATCTCATATTTTGTCCTCTACTAAAAGCATTCATATATACCATAGCGCAGCATTTTATCGAGATGTGATCATTCTATCGCTAACCCTATGATCAAAAGAAGACCAGGACACACCTTAATTCACAGGAATTATCCAAATCATAACGCCGCATTTGTGGTACCTAATACAACAACTTGAAGAGTTTAATGACAAAGAAACAGATAAACAATGAAGTGGACAAACAAACGAGCAGTTACACAGACAACCATCCAACAAACTAACGAGCAAATAAACAAACGAACGAACGGACAGACAAACAAACAAGCAAGCAAGCAATCAAGCAAACAAACAAACAAATAAACGAACAAACGAACAAACCAGCAAACAAACAATCAAACTAACTATCTAACGAACTATCTAACGAGCAAATAAACAAACGAACGAACGAATGGACAGTCAGACAAACAAACAAACAAACAAACAAACAAACAAACAAACAAACAAACAAACAAACAAACAAACAAACAAACTAACTAACTAACTAACTAACTAACTAACTAACTAACTAACTAACTAACTAACTAACTAACTAACTAACTAACTAACTAACTAACAAACTAACAAACTAACAAACAAACAAACAGACAGACAAACAGACAGACAGACAGACAGATAGACAGACAAACAGATGGACAGACTAACGAACATACAGACAGACAGACAGACAGATAGACAGACAAACAGATGGACAGACAAACGAACATACAGACAAACCGCCTTGGTGACGCCCAGTAGCAGTACCAGTACCATTTTTGGATATTTGTACCTCAATTAGGGGCATCATAATTTGTTGCAGGGTTCGACATAAGGCTCTACACTATACCGTATCTCAGGTAGCGTCGTTGCGGACTATAGTAAATAGTATCTCCTAACAGGTGACCCGCAATGGAGTGGCCATTCCGTGTCTTGATTGCTCTACACGGAAGGGACGTGCCACGCTCCAGTGTATTTTTTGGCACCCTCTTTTTATTGATATTTTTTTATGAAATTTGTCTTTGATGCGCTCGTTATCGGTGGTAAAATGAGTAATGATCTTCAAAAGTATGTTTTCATGGCATGTTTTTGAAATTTCAAAAGCATTGCATCGACACGAGATTTGGTACTCATCACCTCCCGCGGTGGCTGCGCTTCCCATCGAGCAGGCATTCCCTACAAAATGAACACCCCCACCCAGCGCGCTGTCCATGTACGTCCCACCGACGTTTTGTATCCCACGGTTTGGAGCAGCAGCCATAGCGCGTTCCGGGGTGGTATGATGCTGCCGCTCATTTGGACAGTAAGCCCCTCACACATTCGCACACGCATCTTCCTCACATGATGTCTCGCTCGCGTCGAGCTTTAAACGTCTTGCATATATTGTTTACTTACAATAATGAAATTTCTATACTTTTACATTCGGCCCTCATGACGACAAGTCGCAGTGACGCACGCAACCTGACGAGTATGATTTGTCCCTGCCTCATATCCCCCCGTGTGCAGGCCTCGGGTACAGAGCTTCCGGAAGACTTGTTTGATATTCTGAATCTGACACACACGGTGTGGCCATCTTCTCCACAAACTATATCGTCACCCATTTATTCCGACTGTTTGTATTTTACTTATCAAACATACCATTATACACCGCGTTTTATTTTTTCACTTTTGGTGGGGCTTTCACCCAACTGTTTGACTGCACTACATTCATGAAAACGCCCAACCTTTCACTGACCCGCGTAGCCGTTACTAACGGTGATGTTGAATGGCACGTGACAGATATTCGACCTAATATTTTACGCGGCCATCATTCTTCCAATCGTATTGATACTTATTTGGGCGGTCTCGGTCTACCTCTGCCACTTCACCCCTTCCGCCCGCTTCAAGATGAAATTCCTCAACGAGGCGCGAGCCGACAAGTCACCCAGTAATGACATCTCAAAAGCAAGCCGCCCCCCACCCCTCCCTTCTCACGCGCAGCGCTCATTCCGAAGTATCAAGTATCAAAAACATCACTTCTAAATTGCACGATTGATGATTATTATATGAGCGGATTTACTTACAGCAACGTATAACATTGATGTACGGGAAGGGGCACATATCGGGGTATTGCGGAAAAACTGTGTCAATTTCCTATGTACATCATTATTGCTCAACATGCCATATGTAAGCAACTTTTAAGCACATTTTTGTTTTCGACCCTACTTGCTCACGGATTTAATCGATTTATTTTTCTGTTAGGCGGATGGAGATGATAAATATTCGTGGTGGCTCACGCGAGAGACCGACTTGGAGGAGTCGTCGTCGACAAGGTTAGTGGGAGAACACTACGACGCCACGACTTTCCTGCTTTGCGTTGTGTTTACCAATTCCCATCGCGCAATTTGTATCACCGTCGGTGTGTGTGTGTGTGCTTGCTTCAGAATGTCGAGACCCGAGGAGCCCAACGCCATTGCCGCTGTTTTGGCGGCGCCGCCTGGAACAGTCCGACGCACCGCCGCCCACGGAGAGTGCGTTCCTGTTCGGCTTGAGAACACGTCGTCTCTCGCAAAAAAGCAAATCGTCATAATAATGACAAGCCGCGCATCAAAGCAGCCGTCCGGGGATGGTGTTACTACTAAAGTGCCGTAATTCACAGTTTCACAAACAAAGTACCAATATTATTTGTTTACAATATACCGCACAACCGATCAATAACGTACTAATCAACAAAATAATCGCGTAAGTTTTGGACGTAATTGCAGAATTTACCTCTTAATTTTAAAACACGTGTTGTTCTTTGAAAATAAAAATTCTTACAAGAAAAAGCAGTGGAGGCCACCAAGCAAAAAGAAGAAAAGAGGAAAAAACCTAAGCCCAAAGAACTGTTGTTCTTTCGTCTACTTGATGGTAAAAATAGGTATATTTCATCTTATACACAAAGAAAATGCACCCGTACCCCTTGAGCTGCATGCGCGTCGAATTGTGCACTACCACACCACCACCAGGTTGTTGTATAAGCCGATACGTGTTTCAAGGACAGTCGTTTGGTGAGCTGGGTGGACTACCCTAAACACAAAACCTAAGCTAAAACCCCCCACACCCTAGTCCTCATTGCTTCGCCACTACTATATTGCACTACCAAGTGACCTGTCGCCGGTGCCTTTAAACCTCTTTTGCTACTAGTTCACAAATAGGGCACAACGCTCTTTTCCAAATTTTGTACATCCTCAGTGCGGGTTGCGTTGTATCGATAGCATTGATAGTATTGATAATACTGTTGTTTGTCGCCACCTATCATTTATTATGTAATCAACATATGCAATATTCTCGTAAATCGCTATCTACATATGCAATAATATTCCGCGTTACATCGCATTCGTCGATTAGTTATTAAAAAACAATTAAACATTGAATGGGTGCAATGTCGATTTTCTATATATATATTGCGCTTGGACGTTTTTCTGTCGGTGCTAATTCAAACAAATTACGTACGATGGCAAATAAATGTTTGTTTAAAATAAATTGACACCAGCACTATCGCGGTGCGGGCGATGTCACACAGGACGGAGGTATCCGAGGAGGTGGAGGAAGAGCCGAATGTGCTAACCATCAACATCACCGCCATCACTCCCGCCAAGAAATCACACCTTCATCAGGGCGAAGGTAGTGATGGAGAGTAAGACGAGAGAGTTTTGAGCGCGGGTGGGGTAGTCCAAGTTACAATGTGAGGAGACCTTGTTGGACCGTGTTCTATGAGGGCATTAAAGTGCAGATATGAACAATCATCCCATGCGATCTGAGACTCATCACTTGACAACCCCAGCGTACAACCCTATCCATAAGACCTAAATGGCAGTATTGGGTACGCTCACAGACAGCGCGGCCGATTCATCGGTACTGGCTGTAAAAAGATTCAATTTCAGTGTCAATTACGCTCGATGACGGACGAGGTGGGGCACATTGGCGGAAAGTGCGTGCTTTCTCATTGTGCACGTGCCGCTGAGGTCACTACCGGGCTTGCATCTCAAACGCCGAGAATGATGGCTGCTTCTCTCTTTAACTACGCCATACAGCAGTTGTCGCTTTCTTGACACTGTGTGTCGATGCATTCCTTATTTCATTTTATGGTTTCTTTTGAGGGGGTGGAGGGGGGAGCGCCGTAAATGCCTGCCCATTGCCACTTGAGCGTTATACAACGATAAGGTTGCAAACCGAACGATATGAGGGGTGCCGTTGAGTTCTAGCCATCGCAAATGCATCGACTCCCTTGGAGAGAGAGAAGAAAGAAGGATGAGAGTGTGTGTGCGCGTATGCACATGTGTGTGTGTTTATATTGGTGCGTCGGTGTTTGGGCGTGGGCGGTTGTGTGCGTGCGTGGGGTGTGTGTGTGTGTGACTCTTTGTGTGCGCGCATCTATGTGTGTGGGGGGGAGGGGGAGCGCAAGGTTGTGTGTGTGTGTGTGTGTGCGTGTGGGAGAGTGAGGTTGTTTGTTTGTCTCCCTCTGTGATTGCGTCTGTGTGCGTGTGTGTGGGTGTGTTTCTGTGTGTGTGTGTCCGTGGCTTAGATCGGAATTGTACGGGATTGTCGATATTTTTATGCCTACTTTCTTTGACCTGTATGTTTTGGTTGGTTCTCAAAAACAGTGTAGCGGTTTTGTCTATGAACCATCTCGGTGCTATAAATACCATATACACCAGCTGCTTGTACATGTTTGTGCTGATGGGGCGTCATCACGGCTTTAAATTCACATACGAGTGTTACACTCCACTCGAGTACTGATTAGACTTCGACGCAGGCAGGCCACATGAACTCTTTTGAGTACCTGGGCAGCGGGTTACCCGGGAAGTGATCTCCATATTTTACTGTTCTTGGACGCCTTGACGATGTGTGGCATGTTTGTGAATGCACCGGGAGCATTCAAATTGTCCGAGTAAAAAACGCAACCCATTCCATCAAACCTTTGCGTGTGAAGCAGAGAGAAGAGAAGATGCCATTCTTTGCCATCATTCTGATTTATTCCCTTCCACATTCATGCGACATAAAAAAATTCGGCATCAAAACTTTGATGGACATAAGAAAGGTACTCTATAGCAGAAAAAACATACACTCCACATAGCGACGCAGACAAACATACCATACTAATAAAGCACCTCCGCACCTCCGCACCTTCATATGTATCAATTTTGATACACATACAATACTTTAACACTTTCATATATATCAGCGCAGACACACCCATCATGCTTGAGCACCTTCACATGTATCATCGATCTAGATATGGATACAATACATAAGCACCTTCTGTATACTTCATTAATGCATACCTTCGTATGTCTCAATAAAGAGACTCATATCATACTGTAGCACTTTCATATAATATAGCATATGTGTCAGCGTAGATGTACCTATCATACTGTAGCACTTTCATATGTTTCAGAGTAAGTATCTATATCATACTTTACACTCATATTTGTCATCGATATAGATGTACATACCATACTAAAAAGCACCTCCACACTAAAGCATCTCCATATGTCCCAATTCAGAAACACTAAAGTATTTTCACTGTATCATACACTATATCATACTGTAGCACTTTCACTTGTATCAGCGGAGATATACCCATCATGCTTAAGCACCGTCATATGTTTCATCGATGTACGTATAGATAGCATAGTTAGGCACCTTCCTATGTATCAGTGTACATATCCAAATAATACTTCAGTAACTTCAGATGTATCAGCGTAAAGAAATCCATCATGCTTGAGCACCGTAATATGTATCGTTGCTTCAAATGCTTCAAATACTCTTAATAAAATGCTTAATTAATACGCTTGAAATAACTCTGTATCGTTGCTTCGTATGCTTCAAATACTTTTAAGCACTTACAGGTACTAGCAGTTGTTAAATAGCTGAAAGGAGGGTGCGGAGGGGGGAGGGGGGGGATAATGCAACCTTGGCGGCCGGATGATATAAATACAGCTGAGCATTTGCTTACAGAATAAAAATGTTCGCAAGTGCTGCACTCTCCATCCGTGCCTATATATAAACTGGAAAGAACTCCAACTCGCGTCTCCGGTCGGTGCACAGCGGCTGCGATCTTGCTTGAGTGTGGGCGCAGGCTTACATTTGAAGCTACACACGCTAAATATAAAAGACTACCAGTCGCGACGACCCCTGACCTCCCGCTAAGACGGGTGGTTCCGGCCCAACGACCCGCGCTCGCCTCTTTCAGCGCAGTCGCTAAATTAGGGTTCGATATCTTTAGGGATCGAGGTTAAATACAAAAGGCCCAAATCAGTGACCTGACGTCCGTCTGCCTTGCCCCCGCGCCTGCCCCCTCCCGTACCCCTGTGCCCCCCCACCCCCGGCACCATAGAAGCCAGCACTGCTGTTCATCTTGGGCGACACGTTCTCCCAGCTACGCCGCTCCTGCTTCGCCTCCACCACCACGCTCCTGTGCGCGGCAGAGCCCGATTACACCTCCCACACTCATTCACCACGCAGCCCTGGGCGCAGCGGGGGCATCAGCCCTTGCGCGCACAGAGCACCCAAAACACCACATCTATCAATTGGATGAATGCATCAATCCGTCCTCAATCTCAATGTTACCCCTTCAACTTCTAAAAGACAGCTCACTTCACTCTCACCCGCAGCACCAACTTCATGATGACGCCTCCGCTTATCCCACCCCATCCTATCACCCCTTTCTCCCACCCCTCCGCCCCCTTGCCGTTAATTAACTTCTGACACTAACCCATGCCCTCTCCTTCCCTTCCATGCTTACTGCTCCATGCAATCAACAATCCTCACCAGAAGCAAAGCAACCCCCCTTCTTCCCCACCCCATCGAATTCACTCTCTGCCTCCTGTCACTTTCCCGTTCACAACTCCTCCTCTCCCTCCATGTGCCTTCCACCTTCATTCCCTGTTTTAATATGCCTCCTTTTCACACTTCCCCTGCTTATATTCGCTCTCCACCCTCGTTTACAGCTTTCCTACTCTCTCCCTTGCACATACATTTTCGCTCCCGTTTTTCCAATCCCTGATCACATGCACCTGCATCCCTGATCTACGTCCGTTCCCCTCCTCTCCTCCATCCCCACTCACTGACAGCACTCGCTCTGCCCCCTCCCCCCCCCCCCCCCTCTTCTCACTCCTTGCTCACACTCACTCTCTTCCTTTCACAGTTCTTCCTCTCCCCTTATTCGCTTTATACCCTCATTTTCTGCCTTCACCAAACCCAATCCTCCCGTGCAACAGGCCCGACCCGCACCTGGGCGTGATGTTGACGTTGCTCCCCCCCGTGGGCGACAGCTGAGTTGCAGCAAGGTACGCCTTGTTGGTGAGGCTGCCGTAGCCGCTAATCGAGTTGGTCTTCGAGTCGATGCCCGACTTGCCGCCCGTCGTGCTTCCCGTCCTCAGCTCCGTCGGCCCCGTCTGAAGGTTGGACAAGTACCTGTACACACCGTCGCCACCACCCTCAGCACGCCTCAGCCTAAGCACAGCACCGGCCAGAAAAAACATGAAAGAAGTGATAGGAGAGGGAGAGGAGGTCGGAGGAGGGGTCGGGGGAGTTAAGGATGGTGTCACAATGGTGTTTATAACCGTGTCTCGGGTAACTCAAAACTCGAGTGGGCTCAAGTGCTAATAATATGATACTTTACGCCGTAAAGTAGTAGTACTGCTAAATGCTTTCAGAGGTGAAGAGGCACTGCATTGCTTTGGTTCGCCCAACTGTCACAATATATCAAGCACCCCTCTGCAGCAGCTGCGCGAGCCGTGCCGGCTCTGTTGTTTCTGTGATACCTCTCGGGGTGGCTAACGGGGCGGGAAACGGGGCAAAATGGGTGGCGCTGGTTGGGCTCGTACCCTCGAGGAGCGTACTTGGCGACCCACGGGTGCTCCAGAATCTGTCAGCAGCAGCCACCAACGATACTCACGCCACCGACACCCGCTCCCAGAAAGCAAATCACAAGCCAACCGCTTTCTCTCGCCTCCTCATAGAAATAGCAATGAAAACGAACTGGCACCCATGAAACCCGAGCTACGTCTGTTTACAGTGACCTTTTCATTACTATGCGCAAATTAAGCTCAGCTAAGTATTTGGCATACACGTATTCAATGCAGTTTGAGGTTGAGGAGGGAGGCATGCCTCTCTCGTGTTTGGGCGCGCTTGAGGCTGCAACTGCAGCATTTTAGTCAGCAGATCCTCCAGATCGGCTGTAAACTCCTTTTGGTTGCCGGTTCTGCGCGGAGAACGGGAAAAACAGAGTCCGAGGAAGTAAAAACAACGACCTGCTGCAATAATCCTTACAGCGTCAATAAACCAAAAACAGGGGGGCGCCAAAGCATATAGTAAATGAAACCACGCAACGTGATGGTCAACATACGATGAACGACCAACAATAGATACACACACGTGAAAATCCGGGTAGCAGAGGAATAAACAGTTTCAGCTGCTATCATTAATAATACTTGTCGATGATGGTCGTCACTGCGCCATGTCTGGTTTACATGCTTCATTTTCTAATATTTTTCATATCATGTTTGCACGTGCGGGCCCTCTATACGTTTATTGTGCAAATGCTGCGGCCCGGCCCACACATACCTCGCCTTGAACGCGGCGGTGCGAGGGATGTCGATAGTGGTGTACAGGAACTTTTTAATCTGCGCTTTCGTAAAGGGCATCTTTCCGCGCAGCATTTGAAAGAGAATCACCCCCAGCGACCACACGTCCATCACATACTGCGCAGCACAACACGTCACAGTAACGAGCCGTCGGTCCATCCTTCCCAGGACACGAGCTCGTCCAAGTTCCCAAAGTCAACAGCCGGAAGGGAAAGGGGGGCGGGGTTAGGTACCGTGTGCGGCTTCATGTCGCGTGCCTCCGGTGCGAGGTAGCCCGGCGTGCCCAACGCCCCACTGACGTTAGTATCCGGGTCGAACTTGAGCGACATCCCCATGTCGATAAGCTTTATCGTCAGTTTTTCTTCCGGGTCCCTTGACGGCGCCTCTACATTGGCGACGGGTGTGGTGGGCTCAATATAGTATAGAAACCCTAACTCGATCTCATTAAACCCTACGACACCTTCCAGCTTGCTGCTCTACGCTTGCTTTCGTTTGTGCGCAGGGAGGGGGTTGAGGGAGGGAGGAAAGGGGGACCCCACCGACGAACAGAAGGTTTTCCGGCTTAAGGTCTCTGTGGATATAGCCCTCCATGTGCATATGGTGCACCGCCTGTGCAACCTGTGTAAACAAAGTGCCGGTCGCATGTGCCGACTCTCAGTACGTAATAACACGAGAACCCCCGTCGGCACCCCTTTCGCCAAAAAATACAACAACATCCCGCCGTTACCGGCGTCGATGCCTGACGCTGCCGTACCTGGTAAAAAATATGGCCCGCGCGGTCTTCAGTGTAGTGACCGACTTTATCCAGGTGTTTCTGCATCTCCGGCCCATGCACCCGCTCCAAGATGATCGCTATCTGGTGATCATCCTCCAATACCCCCTACAACAAAGGAAATATAGGGGTCCTTGACTTACCCGCGTCACGTGAAACGACACAAGGAGACGTGCATGAGAAGTAGGGGGGGGGGGGGTATGTGGAGTTACCTTAAGCCCAATAATGTTGGGGTGGTTCAACGCTCGTAGCACGGCGACCTCGTTTCGCAGGACCTGCAAAGAAACGGCCGCCGCAGAAAGCGTGAATGACTTTTCCTATATTTGGGCTTATCGGATCATAAACCGGCGGGGTACGGCAAGACTCGCGGCGACAGGTCGTCCGAAGAAAGGCGCACACCTGGATGTACTTCTTCTTTAGCCCTGGTCGCTCCTTAAACACGATCTTAATCGCCGCCTGTTCGCTGGACTTGAGGTGGGTCGCGTGGTGCACCTTCACACAGCACCACTCCGCACTTCAGCGCCACGCGCATGCTGACGTAATAATACTGTCGCGACAAAAACCCTGAAGCCTACAGCGTACTGTACACCAACCCCCGGAGACAGGCCGGCCCTCGCCACCAAACCGTCAGCTCTACTTCGAACCTCTACGATCAAAAGACCCACCCAGACAGTAAGACATCTGACGCTGAGTCGTGCTATAGAATAACACAGCCTTTGGTAAGGTGGTAATAAGGGTGAGTCCATCTGCGTTTCCGAAACGAGCGTACCGCATGCCCGATGTGTCGAGGAAAAGGTGGCGCGCCAGTATGATTAAGGGGAGCGGGCAAACGTAACAGTGTGGGCGGGAGCGCTACCTGACTGAAGGCGCCAGCGCCGAGCTTGTGGCCACACTTATATTTTTGGTGCACCGGGTGAGCACTCCAGTCCTTCCAGGGCTCTTTACTGCTGACCTCGTTGAACTGGTTCGAGATGCTCTGCGCGCACCCCATACCGGGACTCCCTGAGCGCAGTAAGCCGCCGCCGCCGCCGCCAACCCCGCGTCCTCCACCACTTCACTGTAGCCGTCTCTGGTATCACTAGCCCAGAAGATCCGCCTTCTTGAGACCTATGGTGGCCGAGCGGCACATGGTTACCAGAGGTACACAAATATTATCCCTGCTGCATATATTGCGACAGGTGAGTAAAGTACAATAAAATACTGTATTCACCTGTCGAAAAGTGCACCAGAACCTGACCAGGTCGCCACGGGAGGGCCAGAACGCGCGAGGGTACCTGAGGTACTGGATACTAAATTCCACAAGCCGGTTCAAGAACGTCACGTTGTCGAGGTCCTATGAAACCCAGATGTTCCGGGCCGCAATAGCCCACCGCAGCATGTCTGGGTCGGCGCACTCAGTTGGTGGTCGGCAGGGCGGTATCGTTTTGTTCCCTACTGTAGTCCGTCGCTCTTCTGCTGCCGTATCGTCAATATAGGAACGCGCGTAATAAAACCTCTTGAGGAGAAATGTGGCAGGAGCAGCAGATATGACGCCTGTCGCGCGATATATCGCTGGCCATACTACTATAGTAGTATGAAATCGTCAACCTGTATCATCAGCCCGTATGTACAGGTACTGATTTCATGTTCGATTCGCGCGGGCGTGTATTGTACAGGTACCTGTTAGGATTAATCCTTACTTTCTAGCACAAGGCCTCAATTTTCTTTGATGAAAATCCTGATATACACTTCTCCACAAAAGTCCGGACATGCATTATGTTAAGCATAAGCAGCTAGTCAAGAACACGCTCCCCTCTCACCACGTCAAGCACGACGATACCCGAGTACCACCCAATTGTAGGAGAGCCGAGGAGCAAGTAGTAAGCCGCCATCCGGGGTGGTTAGACCTCAGCTTAAAGCGGGTGTTGGCGGTGGAGTTTGTCGAATTAAGCCCATAAACTCCCGGGAAATTGAATGAACTACACACGTCATTTTGAGCGCCACGCTTGGGCATTGCTCAAGCGCTCATACCAAGCTGCATACTTCTCTGTGTTCCACATAGCCGTATTTGGGGGCTTTTTGGAGGGGGTTTGGAGGCGTGGGTGCCGTGTTCAGTGCGCAAGGTTTGGTTTGCGGGTGTGTGAATAGAGCACGGAAGTTCACGCCGGTGGCACGGGTGATTTTTTGGAAAGCAAGCGAGCAACAACACACATGACGCATGTTTGGATAAACACTGCACGCTGTAAACATGCGAGGGCGATTGGCTTAGGGGAGGGGCGAGGTCCAACTTGGCCGTTAAGGACGCATCACGTTGGCGGTGGTGTTTGGAATGCTTGGGTATGTGCTTGTGCCAACCACACCCGCCCCACGCGTGGCACGCGTCGGGAATTAGGCTCGGAGGTCAATAGGAATGAAGAATAGGTAAAAAAATATCGACAAACCCCGCAGAAATCGTCCCATGAGGTGAGCCGACTTCGATGGGTGTTGCTTGGCACTGCGGCTCAGCTGTGCCGGAATAATTCGTAAATTACAATAATTCATAACAAATCGAATTGTGGGAGCTTGAACTCGGGAGTATATGCGTTCGACGCGCATTGAAAAGATGCGTCTAACGGTACCATTTATATTTGACCGTATATGAGTAAGTTATGATCGCTTGGACATTGTGGCCGAAAGCGGCTTGCCCTTGGGTTGTGCGCACATCGGTGGTAAGTCTACATACGCGATTTCTTGCGTTTCTCCCACAGCGGCCTGCCCAACACCTCCTCCCTCCGTCGCCTATGCATTACATTTGCGCGACCGTTGCATCAGCGTTCATATTGCGGCGTTGTGCGCCCGTTACTCTTTTCGTCTATCAAGCACGGCGACTGTTTGAAAGAGCGTGCGGCACGGGTGCGGGAGCGATAACCCCAAGTACACATGCCCGGCAGTGTTCAAACTCGCCCCTCGCAGTTGTCGGTGCATTCCATTTTGCGCGCAACAGCAATGCCTGGAGTTTCAGGACATTTGTCAATAAAATCGACGCATGATTACATTTTCTACTTGCGAAGGTGCGAAATATTGTCCGGAATTCTTTGGAGGAGTGTATCTCCGTCGCAATTTCGAAGTCACTTCTCTGAATAGCGCAACGGAAACTTCAGCTCTTACCCTCATTTAGGGCATAAGCAAGGTGCTCATACCCTCATTTAGCGCTTAGTTAGGCAGAGGTTTTAAATAGGGTGTCAAATTTCAATTACACACTCTTTGGCCACCGCCGCGTGGAAAATGATGAAAATTACCGGGATATGTACCGACATCGCTACAACTTTGGAAATGTCTATGACGTTAGTTGTTGTTACACCGTAGCGGAAGCTACCCACTGGTTGGGGCCGCGGTACCCTCCAATGTACCCAAGAGGATATTGGGAGCGTAGTAGGTGCCCGAAGTGCGGGTGTTAGTGTTTGGGTGACCGGCAAGGCTTGTGATCTTGCGGGCGACGAGTCGGGATAGGTCGCTATTGCCAATTTGACGCTTACCAATGCCATCACACGCTCGAGGAGCTGGGCTTTGTTTCCCTTAACCTCAGTGCCACCCTGAGGGTCGTCGTGCTCGAGTAATGCCTTTAAATCCGTCGTACGGAAGGATTTGACCAAGGAGGGACCACCTTCAGTGACCTTTTCAAGGTGAGCGCCTTCGCTATCGCGCCGACGACATTATTGCGTCATTTTGACTCCCGCTCTTCGTCTTTGGCGGCTTTTTCTTATGCTTTGCGCTTCCGCTCGTTGTCTTTGAACTGAAAAATAGGTAACGCCTCAGCGCTTGTTGCACTTCCAATGAGGCCCCATATGTCCTTTGCCGTGATGCGGCCATCTCGGCTCTCCCCGGCGCCCTCGTCTTGGGCGTCGCCGTCGGCGCCATCGTCGCCACCACAAGCTCTCAGACGAGACCGGCACTACTTTCCAATACTTCATAAACATGAAGGTAAGTGCACAAGACCTCCTTCTTGGACATGGCTGCCATATCCTCCACGGCGGACAGCTTTTGAAAGACCCCTGAAAGCTCCTCTTGGAGGTGCTAAGGGAAACACGGGAGGCGCTCTATTCGTGGTGCTTATTGTTGGCCATGATTGGTGGGTTGTGCCTCGGTAAGGCTAGACGACGCTTGCAAAATCCTCACTTGTACCTCCCGGGCACGTTCATAGATGTTTGCAGTGTTGCAACGGTATGAGACACGGGGAGATGTGTGCCCCCATAGGCACTCTTGCCGGAAGAGCCACCGGAGTCGCGCATGCAAGGCGCCATTCCACCTGAGACCTCACACCTCAACCGTCAATATTCGCGGCGGTTGAACATGGGCACGATGCCTTCTCTTTCGCATCATGCCATGTTGCGCTCCTTGGACAAAGCCGTAGCATGAGCTCGTTAAAACTTGGGCATGAAGTGCTCGAACTTAAGGGGGGCATAGAGTGACACGCATGTTGCCATACTCATCGAGGTTGACCCTCCGGAGCTCTTCTCGCTTTGCGGCTCTCCATTACGCATGTTGCAATAGTAAGGAGGGCATATTGTCTACCAATATTTAGTGCTATTAGCAACAATCATTGCAAGGCGACATAATGTTCAGCAAATGTCATAAACCACCTTCAATACTCAAAAGTTCATTGTGCCCCCCCCCCCCCCCCCCCCATGCAAACGGAAGCTTAGGTGCGGGACACGGAGCACGATCCCAATCTTTAGCTCAACTGCGGCCTCTAACATCGAGAAGCCAATGTGTTTCCCAGCTCCATCGCAGATCTCAAATGTTTGCTTGCAAGGAGCACCGCTTAGGGGGGAGGCGAGCTGAGTGCGGGATGTAGTACAGCTTTCAAGTAATTTAGCCCCCCCTCACTCAAGCCACCCTTCTCGCTGTTGGCATATCTCCATGCGATGGGGCGGCCGTGCATGTCGTTGAGATTAGAATCGATGTGCGGCGCCTACCCGGGATAGTACGTCTTCTGGAACCGAAGACGATGTACACATGTTATACTTCTCCGTTTTTTAGGCGTCCACATACGGCGGTTGCGCACGAGCTTGAATTTGTCATGATCCACTTTCCATCATCGTTAATTTTTGTACGCATGCCTCTATCGGTCTTTGATATGCTCGCCTCCGTGCTATCCAAGCTAACCTTTGTCTCGTCGAATGATGCGATCAACTCGGGGTGGGTGATGACGAGTGGCTCCGAAACCTCCATTGTAGGGTCGTAGTTTGCGTTGACCCCTCCATCACTTATGCTGCCATGTCGAAGTACTTTTCCATATTCTCAACCGTGCACCACTATGCCCGTGTCATCTCAAGCGGTCGCTCACTCCCAATCATGAGACTGTGACGGCGTAGAAATCCACGCTACCTATCATTGCTTGCATGCCCATTGTCGACATTTTGTTCATGCTATGCATCCGTGATGATATTAGGTGGGTAGCCCATGACATCACGTCATCACGAAACACAAGGAGCTTCAATTGGCGCACCCGCTTGATGATAGAAATGAAACGCATTTCAAGACTGGACGGAATGTAGACACTACTTGTTTTTTGATGTGAGATGCTCTTTCCGGTGTCGATTGCGTCTTTCATCGACTTGCGGCGCCATGACATGTTGATGGACATCTTGTAATCATGGCTTAGTATTTGCGGCATGCGCCTGCTAGAATCCCTAATAGGCATCTCTGATGTTGCTGCCTCTTGGGCCACGACAATCTCTACTTGCTTGATTACTGATCGGTAGGCATCGTGGTCCTTAGACACCTTCTGTTTCCGGCCCGATCTCCCCTTCACGCCCGCATCCCGATGTCGCTCCCCACAAAAAGGCTATTTCCGTCGCCATTGATATTGGCTTGCATGTTTCAACGGAAGGGTCGATCGAATATTCGGGACAGTTGCTAGTGCCGGCGTTAGCGACCTTCAGTGAATCAGTGGCTTTCCCATTGCGGTGGCCCGCCTATAAATTTGCTGCTTGAGGCCGGGGCAATCGGTGGTGGAAACGCTCACAAAAGCCTCTTTGACGGACTTCAAACCACACGGAGACGGTGAAGTTCTCCGCGTCGAATGAGATCGTTCTGACTCCGTCTGGGCCGTCGGTGATAGTTTTGCCTCGGTGGCGAATTTAATGACGCCGACCCCCTCCGCCGCCACGAGTCCGTTCACGAGCCCCTCCGTCGCTAGCCCTTTCGGGGTAGCCAAGCAATGGCTAGATGATGGAGTCGGTAATAGCCGCAGCCGTAGTCTTAGCAAGGGGTAGGACGAGGTTGGGAAAGTTGGAAGCCTCGATCGTACGGTCGTTAAGGCCTATGCGGTATCAGTTTTTTTACGACGGACCCGGGGGGGTACATGCGGCCATGTAAGAGATTTAAGCCGAATCTTTGAATAAGATCGCAGTGCGATTGCCCAAGGGAGGGGGGGGATTGACGAGGGCCTCGAGGAGGTAGTGGATGTATTGCGTGGAGAAGAGCTCGATTCGGGCGATGTCTCTATTGAGGAGAAGTTGGTAGATGTCTCTGAGCTCGAAGGGTTGTAATAAACAAGGTTGGTCGCGGAAGGGAGACAATGGGGCAATAATATGCTGCGCGGTCCTCGGCTTCATAGATTGTCCAAGCGAGTTTGATGGCGGCGTAGATGTCCTTCTCTACGTCGGGGGAGTGGTCGGCGCCTTTGTCCTATATGTGGGTAAGCGTTGAGGCGAAAAGTCATTTCAGTTGTGTTGTGGTGGGCACGATTATGGACATATACGCATGTTGTACTCATCCGGGGGAGTCTTGGCCCTACTATCTCGCCAATAGTGGATGTACTGCGGGAGGCCGTCGTTCGGGCAGTACGGGGGTAGATATATTAGAAATATCCCCATTGGGTACCGACTTTTAGGCGCTTTAATTGGGTACGACGTACGACTCGGGAAACGAAGGTGCGGGAACGATTCCCGGTGATGGCACTTCCGTGTAACTCTTCGACATGTTATGGGCCCTCCGCGTATGACGCGGGTTGCCAGGGCTTGACCGGATGGTGTTATTGGAGATAGAAGTAGTAGATGGTTACACGTATGTAGGGTCGTGTCTGCCCTACAAGGGGGGCGGTTGTGGTGACTAGAGAAGTGAGAGGAGAGAGATGGCGACCGGCGAAGGCACCGGCAGGGCCGGCCGACCCCCACAAACACGGAATAGAGTACCACTGATAGCATAAGACTTAGTACTAGGATGATAAATACCCATATTGTACATATACACTAGGCAAACTATGCTAGTGCTAGCTCTCCCCCTCAAGGTAGCCGAAGTTTTGCCGTCGTCCTAGCGTATGTTGAGGAAGATGCCATCTTGGCCGTATATCTTGTGATAGTAGCGCGTGTCTCAGGCCGGGCACATGTAGCGACAAATGCTCATAGGAACGTGATGCTACCGGCGAGTTGCCGATGACAGGAAACGGTTTCAAATGTACTGCGTAATGTGCTAGTTTGACATGAGAGGGGGAGGGGGGGACTGTCCACGGCGAATTAGCCGACGTATAAGAGCGACCGGCGAGGAAGGAGCAAAGCCAACAAGGTTGTCAAGAGCGTGTAGGCACGCAAAAGCACAGACCGGCGCTCCTAGTGCTGACTCCCCCTTTTGCCGTGGGCAAAGTTAGGTCCTTGCTAAGTCATGTGAGCGTTACGGCGTGACCTCGGGGGAAAAAGCAATATTATTACTAATTTAAGTACGCGCCGGGTTGCAGGCTGGGTGGGGCTAATAGCTAGGTGGGGCGAGCGTGGCGCCGGGCGCTTTACACTCGCTCTACTCTTTTTTACGTGGGAGCAGGTAGGTCTAGCGCGGCCCCGGATACGCGGATCCCGCGCTCATCTCTTGTGCAACTCGGTTGGGGGCCCATAACCTATTGTAACCTATATAGTTACACGTAGGGTCGTGCCGGCCCCACAAGGGGGCCGGCTATGGTGACTAAAGAAGTGAGAGGAGACAGATGGCGGTCGATGAAGGCATCTGCAGGGCCGGGTGACCTCCACAAACATGGAATAGAGTACCACTGATAGCTTAAGAGTAAGTACTAGGATGATATATAGCTATATTGTACATAAGCACTGCACAGCGCAGAAAAGGGCCCGATTTCCAAACATTTCTATGTACGATGCTATGCCACACCATACGTTGCTTCCGGCACCAACTAGCGCCCCTAAAACCTGTCAATGACCCTCTAGGGTATTAAAGAGGACCTACGGACTGTGTGCGACCAAATGGTGGCCGTGTTGGTCATCGCGGGGTGTGCTCGATTGGCGGTGAAATGAGTCAAGGCCCGAGTTGCAGTATTTACCGGCATGTCGAGTGATAGGCGACACGTTTATCATAATCAGGCCAAATGTTTGCATGGCAGGCTTAAATAAGTCTAAAAAGCAACGAGTGGCAGAGAGCCGGGAAGTGTGGCTGCTTGTGGCTGCGGAAGCGTCGGCTATAAGCCGAGGAGCGCAGTGCGACGGCGCGGGCGCGGATCCGGGCGCGCAGTTTGGTCGAGTTTTGTCTTACCGACCTAGCGCAACATGAGCCTCTAACCCCCCCCCCCCCCCCAAACACACAGTGCAGCTTTACAAAGCATGCAAAATCTCCCGCTTTGCACTTAGAAATCATTATTGAAGCTGCATAGCTTCATACTTGTCTTCAAGGGGATAAGAGTAGGAAATAACGATGTCGGTGCCGCACATCGGGCTAGAAATAGGTTATTGACCTCGTTGTCAAACGTTGTAGTTGTAAAAATTGAAATTGAAATTATCCACAACATGTGCCGGCAAAGTGGACCGACTGCTGTCTCTCGGGCCACTCTACTTCGCCATTCAGGACTTATTAGCAAGTTGGGCCCGGGTCTCTTCGACCAAGTACACCTATCGACACGCCTAGCTACAATGTGTGTCGACGTTACTCGGGATTTAAAAACTGTAAGCAACCGCAGTAATTGCCACAGCCCCCCCGCCTAAGCATTAACAGCGTAATAATTTTATAATCAAGAAAAAGGATCTAAAAATGAATATACTTGTCGAGAAATGCAAAACTAAAAACTGCTGCTCGACCTTCACAATGCACGGCCCGCTCCCACCGAACCGGGGTGCCGACCGGCCAAGGCCGGTCGGCGTTCGGGAGGGACGACGGGCCAGCCTAATCTAGCTCCCGCGTGACTTCGGTCTTGCCGAAGATAGGATGGGAAAGGATGGAAAAAAAAACCTCCTCGCGTGGTCGCTCGTCGATCCCGCCGTCGCATCCCGTAAACCCCGTCCCAAGGTCGTAGCCGCGTCCACCGACGCGACGGTCCTCCTTGTCGAGGTCCCTCGTCGCCTCGAGGGCAGGTGGGGGGGACCGAGACACACAAACATAGAAAAAACTGGCGCTCCTGCCTCCGCGCCTGAATTTTTCCCGCTCATTTCCTCGGTTTTTTTCTCTATCTGGTACCCGGGTACCCGTCGGTTAGTCCGGCATGTGGCCGTACCCTCCCCCCTCTGATCGCGCGTCCACCTAGCAGACTTTGTTGAGGTTGGGGCCTCCGCGCTCACCCGGCCCCCCCCGCAAGGGTCTCGTCTATCCGGGCAGTGGGTGTCGAGGAGGGGGGAGGCGGCAGGTCACCATAGTCGGATCCGGCGGGCCGCGGGCGCACGGAAATTATTCCAAAAACCCCTCCGTACGGGATTTCCGGCGGCGCCGACCCAAAGGGAGAAAAACCCTCCTTGCCGCCCAAGCTTACTCCTCCCCCAGGGAGATGTAACTGTCGGCGTAGCGGCGCGCTAGTGAGCGCCCTTCCATGGTGATGCTCCCCAACTAGCTCGACGCCGGGTACGGACATTAGTTTAGTTTCCTAAAAAGCCCTCCGTCCATGGCTTTCCGGCGGCGGCTGATCATGAGGATCGTCGCCGCCTCACATAGCCGCTCCTCCGTCTGCGACCGGCCACCGGCATGCGCCATGTCTTGCCTCACCCCCCGGGAAGGCTCGACTGGCACATGGCTGGTCGACGGCTAGCGAGCGCCCTTTCCTGGCGTTGCTTCCCGGCTGGCCACCACCAGCTCCAACACCCGCCTCCCACCGCTGATCCGGCCGTACCATCCTCGCCTTCAAACGCTCCTGTTGTACAAGCTCCACCCCCTCGAGGTAGGACTGTATTAAGTAGTATCTGACCGCGAAAAAACATATCGGACGGCCCGAGCGGGAGATCTTGGTGCCGGTATTGCACAGAAATTATTTTTTCAAAAGCCCTATGTGCATGGCTTTCCCGACAGCTGCTGATCTTGCGGATCGAGCTGTCGGCCCTCTTAGCCCCCTACCGTGCCAAGCATGGCACGGCTACGGGGTTTCCAGCGCCCACCACGGGGAGGTGAGGAGATGCCGACGGGCCTACGAGCGCACCCCCCTCCGGGGACGCCGCCGCTGCGCCGGCGGCGGGCGCCTTGTAGTTGTAACTATTCTCCGTTCTCTAACTTTGCATTCGACCGCTACCGCGACAGTTAGCGACACCACCATGTGCTTACTCTAAAAGCAACAATTGTCACTGAAGCCCGACAGCGCCAGACACACTAACCACCGAGGGCGGAAACACCACTACAAAGAAATAGCGCTAGCTGCTACCATTCCCACCATAACCTGCCGCCACATCATCAACAACGCCGTAACAACAAACGCCAATGCCTTCAACTTGCCAGCAGTTGTTTAAGCAGCAAGAGCAAAAGCATGAGGAATAACAACCACAGACACACACAGATACACACATACACATACATACACACATACACACACAAACAGACTAACACACACAAACAATATCTCTCTCTCTGTGTCTCTCTCTCTCTCTCTCTCTCTCTCTCACACACACACACACACACACACACACACACACACACACACACACACACAACAAACGCACGCAAACTTTGACATAAACAATATATCACCATCAACTGACATTAGCAAATAGTGACACATGATTTAATAGCAAATACACCAACACCATCATGTCAACACGAAGCACCGACGTCGGCAACAACTATTCGTATCTGCTGCAACAACAATACTATAAACAATTCGATCGACAGCATCCCACATCATGAGAACAGCCCACCAACATTCTTATCAACCTGTTA
Source organism: Tetraselmis chui (assembly GCA_026401115.1). Lineage (NCBI taxonomy): Eukaryota > Viridiplantae > Chlorophyta > Chlorodendrophyceae > Chlorodendrales > Chlorodendraceae > Tetraselmis > Tetraselmis chui. The sequence continues at coordinate 35,498 of JAPMLY010001988.1, forward strand.
TGCTGTAGGGAGGATAGGGGAGTTTAAAAGATAATAATACAGAATGATAGAGAGGGAGAATAAGTAGAAGGGTGGGGAAGGAAGGGGTAAGAAAGGAAGACCGTGAGTGGGGGGTGACGGGATGCGGGGGGGGGTGAAAGCCGGGAAAGAAGGTAGAGAAATAAAACAGCATGTTAAAGAGAATTAGAAAGAGAAGCATGCATCAGCAACATGCCACATAAGGGGGAAACACTATCAAAAATTTAACCAAACCATAAAGATATGAAGATAAGGGGGGTGGCTAAAAAGATCAAAATGAAATCGATAGAGAGAGGAAATGAGTAGAGGAGTAGAGAAGTGAGATAGGAAGAAAAAGGTAAGGGGAAGACAAAGGAGAGAAATAATGTGCACAAAGAGAAAAAATGTGAAAGCTATAGAAGAAACGAAACGAAAGAACAAGTCAATTTAGATCATGAGTGGTGATTGCGGTAATGAATTGGGTGACAGGGGAGATGCGAGGTTGTTATAGTGTAGGGGATAAGAAGGAGCATCCCTAGTAATCTTTAGAATGCAAGGAAAGGAGAGAGCTGCCACAACAACAACAATTACTATTAATAGAAGCTATAATGAGTTTAAAAACTGGAAAAGCACCAACATGCATCATCACTTTCAACTACACAAATCATGACACCAACGACATCAAATAAATCAACAAGGAACCGGTATGCATGCATGGCCAGTGACACATGAAATTCAAAACGACACATGACAAATGTTACATTCCAAGGTTGATAATCCTTGGGGTAGATACTCAAGAGACAAGTCCCCCCCATCCCCCCCCCCCCCCATCCTAACAATAAATATTACTACCGCTATAACCATTTCAGCACGGTTGTAGAGCTGAACATATCACATTTCGCATGCCCGGCGACTGCCACCTACCTTTTGCCTATCTTGTTGTCTAGGCAGTGTCCTTCATCTAACCTGCCAAAGGGTTAAAAAGGAAGTCAGTCATACCCTTAACACACGGACAGTTGACATCCGAAAGTCGCGGCCCGACTCATGAAAGGTGGGTGCGTAAAAGAGTCTAGCCCCCGACGTCGCGCTCCGCGACCACCACGGGAGTCAGCAGTGGGCATAAACATATTTTACATGCGCTTTATCGGTATCGGGCCGGTTCGGCGTTTTACCTTTCTTCCATCACTTCCGCGAGGCACTCCAAGCACTCGCCGTGTAGGGTTAGATTTTTTTGCCGTTTTCGTGCCGCCATGGTACACTTCAAAAAACAATGAAATAAAGGCAGACTCATAATTCAGCGTGATATTTCGTCGATGCACCAAAACTCACAAGATCCCCACATGGTTGCCTATGGCTAGTGCCAAGCAAGCCATTTCACAAAAATCCGGCAGGCATCGGGGATGTTGGAGTCGGCGGTTGCCTTACGGCGGGGGCGAGAAAGCGAGTTAGTGGGCGCTAACATGTGCCGAGACCGCGTACCTCGCGTGGAGACATGGCAGCGGAAGGAGAATATGCGACCGCACACCTTCAACTTCCGTATTCAATGGAAAAATGGTCTTGGCATCACTTGCTAGGAGCTACAGCGTGAACGGTACGATATCGGCAATGTTAGGAAAGCGCGAGCAACCTTGAGTAGGAGCTTATAGTACAAGTGCGTTGGAGGTGTTTTTTGACGCGATTCCCGCGTCTGAAAAAATGCATGTACGATATTAGAATATCCTATGTACAATATCGGTAAATGTGATGTGTGGACAACGGGATGCTAGTGCAGCAAGTGTCCATTAGGTGGAGTGTTGTGAGATCCCCGTGGCGGGCACGATAATGGATACATCCGTACATTGTACTCCGGGGGAGTCTTGGCCCTACTATCTCGCCAATAGTGGATGTACTTTGGGAGCCCCTTGCTCGGGCAATACGGGGTATATCTACAATATATATCCTCAATGGGTACCGACTTTTAGGCGTGGTACTTGGGTACCGCGTACGACTCCGGACACGGAGGTGCGGGCTCGATTTCCAGTAATAGCACTTCCGTGTAACCCTTCGACAAGTTGGTGGTTATTGAGCCCTTTAAAGTAAGGCTAGGGATCAAGTGAATTTTGTCGATGTTGATGGTAATGAAATTTTGTAACGTTGATGTTGATGGTATTGATATCTTGGATTGTCGATGTTGATGGCGTTGATAGTTTGAGATGCTGACATCGATGGCAATTTAAGCCGATATCATCGCCGATGTATCGATATTTGGGACGATATATCGATACATCGGGCTTAAATAATCAATATTTTACAATTGTTTTGATAATTGATGGCATTGATGCGAGCACTACTGCCATCGTGTCGATGTCGATGTCGCAACCTATCACATCGATGGCACTATCACCAGGTGATGATGATACTATCGACGATGCATCGATGGCTGATCCCTAGCCTTACTTTAAAGACGGGGCATCTAAACATATCGCATGGACCGCCGGCTGCTTTGTCGATTAGCAACGAGGAGGCGTTGTAGGTGTGGTTTCGCCTGTGGAGGTGCTCTATTTTGTTCGACCAACGGAAGGCCAAGACGGGTATTGACGGTACCGGTGGAGAGACGGGGGTAGTGCTCCACGGCATGCTGGGTTCTTGGGGGCTGCGGGGTCGGGTTTCTATACATTCTTTCCTTCGAGGTTGAGGGGAGTTACGGCCTTAGCGAGGATGTTGAGCTTCTAGACGACGGGGGCGCGCTCCACTGTCTCGGAGTACTCTCCCGTGACCCTAAAGTGAGGGGGGGGGGCGTCGGACCACAAAGCTGGAGAGGTGTCGTGTCTCATCAACGAAGTCGTTGTATGCGTGGAAAACTGGATGGGAAGGTGGAGTAGTCGGCAAAGATTGAACGATGGCGGCTTAAGAGAGTAAATAGATTGACTGAGCGGGATCATTCGAATAGGCAAGTTGGGGATCGAGTGCAACCAAGTTTCGATCCGGGGATTCAGTGGCGGTGTCAACATGGGCATGGGGCTTCGTCACGTATGTGCATTTCATATAGTTTGGTCGACGAGTGGGTGGTCTAAGGCATGTGCTTCGGTAGCCATGCATTATGCATCGGACGGGGAGCGAGATCTATCGCTAATATGTGTCGGACAACAGTGAGTTTTGCCTTGTGGAACTCACCGTTGTACATGATAGCTCTTTGCCATCCTTGTACTTACTCTTATGCTATTAGCGGTTCTCTATTCCCTATTTGTGGCGGTCGGCCGGCCTTGCTAGTGCCTTTGCCGGCCGCCATCTCTCTCCTCGTACTTCTCTAGTCTAAGGCTAGGGATCGATGATATCATTCGGACTATATCGACGTATTTCGTGGTGTTTTCGGAGACCCCGAATGCGAAATGTACCCGAAATCACAGCGAAATGCGCTTGTAAAATATCGACGATACCATCGATCCCTAGCCTTACTCTAGTCACCACAACCGGCCCCCTTTTGGGGCCGGCACGACCCTACGTGTAACCATATACTTCCATCTCCAATATAGGCTATGAGTTCCTCACCAAGTTACAAAAGAGAAGAGAGCTTTTGCTTCCGCATATCCGGGGCCGCACTAGCTCTTCCTAAAACCACGTTAAAAAGTGTAGAGCTTATGTAAAGCGCTCGGTGTCACGCTGGTAATTCATTGTCCAACCGACACCACGCTTCGCCTTCGAGCTGGTTGTCCGTGATTGTCATGCCATGCCCCGTGTGAAAAGGAGGAGCGTGTGGTTAAAGCGCCCGGCGCAACGCTCACCCCACTTGGCTTTTAGCCCCACCTAGCCTACATCCTAACCGGCGCCTACTTAGATTTGTATTGTTACTATTGTTTTCTTCCCGAGCCAACGCCGCAACGCTCACATAGTCACATGACTCAGCGAGGACCTAACCTTGCCCACGGCGTAGGGCGGGAGTCAAGACTGGGAGCGTCCGTTTTGCTTTTGCGTGCCTACACGCTCTTGACAGCCATGTTGGCTTTGCTCTTTCCTCTTCCGGCCGCTCTCATGCGTCGGCTAATTCGCCGTGGACAGTTTTCCCTCGACATGTCAAACTAGAACATTAAGGAATGAATTTGGAACCATTTCATGTCGGCTACTCGCCGGTAGCATCACGTTCCTATCAACACTTATCGCTATACCTACCCGGCGTGAGACACGCGCTAATAACGCAACACCTACGGCCAAGATGGCATCTTCCTCGACACAAGCTAGGACAACGGCAAGACCTCGGCTATCTTTATAAAGGGGGTGTTAACACTAGCATCTAGCTGCCTTCAACGTATGTAAGACATAGCTATTTGTCATGCTAGTACTTAGTATTCTGCTACTAGCGGTACTCTATTCCCTATTAGTGGCGATCGGCCGGCTATGCCGGTGCCTTCGCCGGTCGCCATCTTTCTCCTCTTACTTCTCTAATCACCACAGCCGGCCCCTTGCGGGGCCAACGCGACCCTACTTGTAACCATCTACTTCCATCTCCAACATGTCTCGAAGTCTCCTCATGTCTTGCGTTATAGTCCTCGTAACGGTCTCAACAAACTAGCGACGTAGTTTGCATGCCTCTGGTCATCAGACCATAGCATAGTTAAATTAATGTAGCATGTTAGATTAATTGTGCGTATTGTATGTACCGGGAGGGTATGGTAGTACACTACAATACAATGTTCCCGAGCTCTAGCATTGGCGACGCAGTAGTAACCGCAAGCTCGTCCTTCTGATAAAAAAGTACGGGTCAAGGTGGTAGCAAGTATACTTTTACAATATAATGTAATGTTACATGAAAGTACTCGTCACGAAGACGCCGAGTTGCTACGACGCATAAGAGGGGTTGTAGCGCATGCCGTGGGAGGCGGAGAAGGTGGTGAGTAGATGAAGTCTCGACGGGTGTTGGCTAGGTTAGGATGTCTCGGGTGGGTGGGTAGGCCATCGTGTAGGTAGGTAGGCAGCGGCGGCGGTGTCAAGCCCGTCGTGGGGGCGCTATGGGCAGAATCCGCTGGAAAATTGAATCTCTCGCGGAAGCTAGCATTTCCTCGTACTTTTTGCGGTCCTTAGTGCCGGCAGTAAAGAAGGACGAAATCCTTGTGCCGTAGTTGTTGTAGGTTCCGTGGGCAAAAGATCGTGTTCCGCCACGCTGGTTAAGCGGCCATAATTTACTACTCATAAAAGGTTTTGACTTTATGAATAAGGTGCCATTAGATACGCCTCTTAATTTCGCATGTACGATAATGCCTTACTCACGGGATCGGAAACCTTTTCATAATGATTGACAACGAACTATTTGAAATTAAACAATTAAACACTCCAATACCAATATAAACCGGCTGGAGTCTCTGCCCCCCCCTTTTGCTATGCCATACATGACTTAGAAGCGTGAGGTAGACCGTGAACCACTAATCCCAACCTCTCCAATGGCAGTAACAATACCGTCCAAAACATACCCGTATCCATGTATTTATATTTTTCAGGTCTAGACCTATTTATTTTTTGGATACAGTATGAAATAAAAAGTGTCGCTATTCTCCACGATACGCGGCCTGCTCCAGCCGCGGCGGGGGTGCCGATCAGCAAGGCTGATCAGCATGAGCTGGTCGAGTCGAACCTGCCTGACCTCGGCTCCTGTGCGACTCCGGTCGTGCCGGAGGTAGGGGGAAAGGCAAGTGGAAAACCCCCCTCGCGCATGTCGTAGTCGGACTCGTCTCGATCCGTGCTCGACCCCGTCCGAGATATCGGAGATAGTGGTCGCTCTGCTCGGCGCGACCCTCCACCTAGTCTAGCCTCCCCCCCCCCGCGGGGGGCTGGGAGGAGAAAAAAGCCTGGCTGCAGACGGTGTCCGGCTGGCTCTCCTACCTCCGAGCCAGATGTCTCCTGTCCCCTGTCCGTTTGCCGTCTGTTTCCACCACCCATCTAATCGCGCTGTGCTGGCCGCACTTGTCTCCCCCGGCGATTTACGTTGTTAAGGGGCCGCCTATACGAGCAGTGTGCCGTTGCGATAACCCGGGGCACACTGCATGAGGCAACATGTCGATAGCCGGGTACCGACTAGGGGAGGGGGAACGGATAATGCCCAGGGATCGGCTATCCGCAAAAGATGGTGGGTACGGGAATATTTTAACCAAGAACCCCCCGTACCGGGTTTTTCCGGCGGCGGATGATCCTCCCGACCTCCGCCGCGAGACCGTGCCGCTCCTCCGGCTGCGACTCGCCTCCGTCCTGCGTATCTTCGGGCCTCTCCCCCAAGGGAGACGAGAAGGTTTCGCAGTGCTGGCGGCTGCTAGCGAGCGCCGTGCCCTAGCGCTGCTTCCTAGCTGTCCGCCGCCAGCTCCAACACCCTCGTCCCACCGCTGATCCGTCCGTACCCTTCTTCGCCAAAAAACAATCCGCTGACATCGTTCCCGCCGTAACGGGAGAGTATCGTGAGCATTCAGTTGCTGAAAAAACATATCGGACAGGCCGAGCGGGAGATCCCTGTGTTGGTGTACGGATATTATAATTTTCCAAAACCCTCCGTACCGGGCTTCCCGACATCTGCTGATCCCGCGGATGGAAGCTGTCGCTACCTCGTTTAGCCCCCTACCGTGCCAAGCATGGCACGGCTGCAAGGTTACCAGCGCCCACCGCGTGGAGGTAGAGGTAGGTACCGACGGGCCTGCGAGCGCACCCCCCTCCGGGGCCGCCGCCGCTGCGCCGCCGGCGGGCGCCTATGAACTATTTGAGTTTCCGCGACATTCTGGGAAAGTATAGACATAAGCAATGCCAAGCATAACGCGTCGAGCTTGGCTCACATGTTATGAGGTGATTTGTGCCGGGCTTGGCGATATGTGTCTATATCCATTCATCATTACTACAATTTAAGAGCTCTTTCATCATTAGGTCAATTTTTGATGCGTGCCAAGCGTTAGGCGGTTGTGAGCGGAACATGCAAAGACAGTGACCGGCAACGTCTTGCGTCCCAAGCAAAAGGCCAAATGGACCCCGCCCCTTACCATTAATTATTATTAATGACAATCGCCTCACCCACATTCATACTCGTAATATCTAAGAATGCATTGCATGACTTGAAACGCAAAAAACGCTATAAATTAACCGCATCATGCGGCTGTTAATACGTTTGCTTTTCAAATACATTACTCGTACGAGTCAGTGAGTACTATGAACTTCCATGCATCTTCCATTCATACATCAACAATCATACTTCATTCTTAACACGTGACGGTATCCACGCCTCCAAACCCTCCCGAAATGTCCGAAAAGAAAGATGCGTGGCTCAATCAGCAATGTGCATATATTGGCTTGAGCGCTTGCGTGATATGTCCGCGTATAGTGCTCATGTCGACGTGTGTAGTTAAACATTTTTGGGGGGATTTGTATGCCCAATTCGACACACTCGTCCTACTACTACACTCTCGTTAAGCTCACAACTAACAATAAGGAAAGACGGCTGACTGCCTGTTTGATTCCGAGCTGACTCTCGCTACCTCAGTTTGATGATATCTGGGCGGTGTCGTCTTCTTGCCTGGAGTTGTGAGAGGGGCCCGTGTTCTTCAACAATAGCATTTGTGCATGTCCTACTACTACACTCTCGTTAAGCTCACAACTAACAATAAGGAAAGACGGCTGACTGCCTGTTTGATTCCGAGCTGACTCTCGCTACCTCAGTTTGATGATATCTGGGCGGTGTCGTCTTCTTGCCTGGAGTTGTGAGAGGGGCCCGTGTTCTTCAACAATAGCATTTGTGCATGTCCAGAATTTTGTGGAGGAGTGTACTTTTAGGCCACCTGCATCAGCCGCCGCTGTGGGAGCCACAGCAGGTGTTTCTTCAATACCGTACCCTAACAATTCTGCAGCTACTTACCAGCTGGCTACTGTCATCTCACTCGACTTCCTGTCGCTCGGTGTTTACCACAGTATCCGCTTTTTTCACGGTAGGCAAGCTTGGCGGTATACCAGCTCTAGGTACGGTAAGTATTTTCTTACCCGGATAAGGGCAGCTGTCTATATTTGGACGGCGGAGCGGTACTGGGCGGCGTCATGTTTTTGGACAAGGCCAAGATCCTGAAGCTGGCCAAGGGCTTCCGCGGGCGTTCGAAGAACTGCATCCGTATAGCAGCACCACGAGTCACGAAGGCACTACAGTATGCCACGCGTGACCGGAAACAGAAGAAGCGCGAGATGCGGTCGCTCTGGATTACGCGCATCAACGCCGGCACGCGCGAGCACGGGGTGAGTTGGACACCTGAGTCACTGTAAACCCTATTCCTTTCCATTAAACCCCTACCGCCCACTTATTTCTCTGAACTGACCGAAACACCCGCCTTCCGCTCCTCCACTTCAGCTCAAATACGGCCAGTTTATGAGCGGGCTGCAGCAGGAGAACATCCAGGTGAACCGCAAGGTGCTGAGCGAGCTGGCTATGTACGAGCCCTACAGCTTCAAAGCGCTCGTGGAGCAGGTCAAGTTTATGCGCGGCTTGTAATCCACCCACACTCTCTCTCACCCGCCCTCTCTCCTCCCAGCACTGAGTAACCCTCATTCAGGAGCATAGTATGTCATCTCGACAGAAGAAGGGGGCGGACGTTTGTGCCCTCGCCCTCGTCATAATTTATACAAGTCATGCACTTCCAATATTCGATGTTGCCCGTTATTACCAACAGCAGAGCATTTTAGGTGAGCATAAGCAGGCAGATCAGCAGAGCATTTTATATTTAGAGCACATGCAGGCAGTTCGGCAGAGTATTTAGTTGGAGCATATGCAGGCATATGTTAGTAGAATACTTCGGGTGGTGCATATGCCGTCGGGCTTTGGTTTGTGCATTATGGGAAGGTAGGCGTCCTTTTCTCTGCCCCATTTTGCTTTATTTCTTCTCCATTGTGATAATGCGTGGCTAGCTTGATAGCTGCCAGGTGGAGAGGGGTCACATGCGGTTGGGCAAGGTTCGGGGCGGGCAATGTGCGCTGATGGCGCAAAGCAGCGACGTTGACATGGTGGCAGGCGGACGTGTCAACATTTGTTAGGACGAAATATTTCTCGTGTCAGTGGTAATGCAAGTTCAACAGCTTTCTTCGTTATGGGAATGATTTGCGCGTTGGTACATTTGTCGGCGTGTGTCTGTGTGACGCGGGAGGATGGGTATCTAGTGGTTTTTCTCGTTCTCACTGATTCACGAAGACAGCTCCCTCTCGTCCCACTTGTCTCCTTTTTCCGCCTAATTTTGTCTATGACATTAAGGATGAGACTGAGGGGGTATGCAACATCACTCATTCATGAATTTTCTGGGATGCACCCCCACAATCATAAACACAATCCTTCACACACGCACACACACACAAACACACACTCTCTCTCCGAAACAAACACACACACACACACACACACACACACACACACACACTTTTACATATACAGATAGACAAACATACACAAATGCACATATAGGGACACACATACACCCAATCTACCGTCTGTTTGCCGGAAAACAGTCTGCAGCAGGTTAGCACTTTCGATGGTTTGTTTTCGCTGATGGCCGGTGACTGAGAGTTAGGCTCAGCTGTCGATTTTGAGGGGGTGGATGGGGAGGGTGGGTGGTGTCGCTCAGTTCCTGAACTAGCTAAAGTAAGTTCAAATCAATGTAATTTCAGAGATGTACAAACGAGAGTGTCCATGTACAAAAGAGGAACAGACAAAGGTATTCCATCACACTCACTTCTCCAACTCCGGTTGCTCTCGCCCCTCCCTTCCCAACTCATCCACCCACATACACAGCAAGCGAGCACACGCGCGCGCGCAACCCCCCCCCTTCCCCCCCCTACACACACACAGGGAGCGAGAGCAGATATGTAAAAAAATTCAAGAATAAGAGTAAGGATATCAGTAATAACGGAAGGACTCAATATGCAAAGCGGCATTGTGTGAAGCCAATCGGCAAAGAGGTGTTCGCAGTGCAAGCAGTGGGTGCCGTGAAGCCAGGTGGGGATGAGTGCAGGAATGGGTGAAAGGAGGGGACAAAAGAAACACGTCCGCGGCAATGACAAAAAATTATCAGAAACAGTTTGCGCAGTGGCTGACAAACAAACAACGCAGTCCATTTCAGGAGAACCTAAGAGGGCAGGTGAGAAGGGAAAAGGGAGGTTAGGGGTTGGTGTTCGTCACAGGGTTGGTTGATCCCTTTCACGACGAGTCGGCCGGGATGCTCGCGTGGTGCTCCGCTTTTGCCTGTGCCTCCTTCAGCGCGTTGATCTCCTTTCGCAGCTTCTCAACCTTTGCAGCCTTTGCTGAGGAGCGCGCAGATTTAGTGGGGGTGGCCTCCTCCGTCCGCTGTGGCTTTGGCCCTGGCTTGGGTACCTTTGTCGCCGCGAGCTCATCCTCGAGCGCTGTCAAACGCCGCCGCAGCAACGCCACCACCTCCTCTGCCTCCCCCCTCGCGTCACGCTCCGCCTGCAGCTCCACCCTCGCGCAGCTCGCCGCCTCGCTCGCACTCTCCATCTCCTCCTTCACGCCCATAATCACCTGCTGCAGCTTCATCACCGCCGCGGTTGCGTCCTCCCTCGCCTCGCGCTCCGCCAACAGCTCCACCTCGTAACGCGCAGCCGCCGCCTCCGCAGCCGCCACCTGACCCATCACCGCCTCCACTCGCCCCTCCGCTTTACTCTTTGCCACCTCGATCGCGCCCAACTCGCGCTGCAGCTGCTCCACATTGCCGCTCAACTTCTTAACCGAGTCTTGCTCACCTGTGACATCCACAACAGTTCAGCGCGGACGGTGAATGCGCAGGAGCAATTGGGGCCATTCGCTCTAATTCACTGTGATATTCATACATTGGTCGGCTGTCTTGCAGGTTTTGGAGCCCCTGTTTAATCATTTACTAAGTTGATTACCAACATCTCGGCACCTCTGTCTATCTGTCTGTCTGTCTGTCTGTCGGTTTGTTTGTTTCTTTAGTTATCGTGTGTATCTGCTTATTTGTCTGGTAATTTTTTGCGTGTTTATTTCGCTGGTCAACGTTGTCTGCTTGTATGTCTGTTTCTGTCTTTTTGTTTATCTGTCTGTCTGTCCATAAGACAGATTGTCTGTGTTAATGTGTACATATTTTCTGGCGGTCTGTGCAGTGCTGCATCGCTCACCCTCCAGCCTGTCCTCCACCGCGTGGAGGTTGTCCCTCAGCAGCTCCATCTGTTCCTTCTGCTCCTTCGACTCCTCCTGAAAGCAGCATAAACAAGCGTTACGGAATTGTAAAAGGTATGCATGTCTCCGTAAAAGCGCAGCAGTTAAAGGGGCAACCCAACAAGCCCGTTAATGTGAAACGAAATATTTGCAGATATCCCTCACCCAAACACATTGCTATATTCAACAGCGCGGGGATGATAAGAAGGGGGAGTTCACGATACAGAGTTTGGCATCAAAGGCTTCAAATGCTCTGGGATAAAAGCAAGCGCTGAACGGCAATAAGGGAGGGAGACAGCTTGGACGGAACGCACGTGTGAGAAAGGATGGCGCGAGCAATATCGTGTGGAAGCAATAGGCCCCCGTGCGTGTGTGTGCGTGTGTGTGTGTGTGAGTGTGTGTGTGTGCGTGTGTGTGTGTGTGTGTGTGTGTGTGTATTAGGTGTGGGGGGGGGGGGGGGGGGGGGGGGGAGGGGGGAGGGGTGAGTGAGTGAGCATGTGTGACTGTTTGTAGGGGTGTGTGTGTGTGTGTGTGTGTGTGTGCGCATGAATGCGTGGCTGTATATGCGCGCGTGTGTGTGTGCACGCGTGAATGAGTCGGTGGGCGAATTGAAAAGTACGCATAGGCGGAGATAAGTAACGCAAAATGGGAAACGAGGTATGCCCTGTGACTGTATGTGCCGACGTAATCAGTATTCATGGGGTAAGACAATATCATTGTATAATTAAGAGAGAAGTGCAATATGAAATACCAGCGCATGTGTCTTTAATCGCGTGAGAAAGAAATGCGGGTAGCAAGCGAACTGTCAATTCATTTCGATTCGGTGAGGGTTTCGATGGGTGTTTGAGCTGGCAAGGGAGAACAGCGTACCTTCTCGGCTTGCAGCTTTTCGGAGGTGGTGGAGAGGTCGCCCTGCAGCGCCGTCACCTGCGCGCGCAGCTCCTCCGCCTCCGCCTGCAACAGCCCCCCCGCACTCTGCTCCTCCGCCAGCGCCGCCGCGGTGGCGTCCAGCGACCCCGTCAGCTCTGCCACCTTGGCCTCCAGCGACGAGTTCAGCGCCTTCGCCTCCTTCAGCTCCCCCTTCAGCGCCACTACCTGCGTCTTGGACGCCTCCAGCGCCTCCCTCACCCGCGCCATCTCCGCCTCAATCTCACTGCATCACAGTCAAACCCTAATCAGCACATGCCATACCCATCCACACTTACATCCATCATTGCACCCCACCCCTCCTCGGTACACACAGCTGCTTCACCTGTCGGACAACCACGAGGCCAACCATCATATACCCTAGAAATATACCCTTGTGAACTCTAAGCAACCTTCAGGCTTCAAAAGCGGGCACTTGGACAAAATAACCCTAGCAAATACGACGAGACCTGAAAATGCCCGAGTCCCACGGCGCCCACATCGCCTCGTACCTGAAAGCAAACCCAAAATACATATACAACGAGGTACAAGTCTGCAAACGTACAAGACACGCGCAAAACTAAACTAGGGTAAAACGTAAAAAAACCTAAGGACCCTAACAGCATCCCATCTACAATAAGAAATTGGTGGAACCAAACGCAACGCACGAAAAAAAAGAAACTCTTCTTTATGACACTGCCGCCTGCTATTCTCCTCAGTCCGTACCTAGCCACTCCGCATCTACTTCAAATGATTTTTATCAGACTTCGCTTTGCGAAGTTTAGGGTATTTTAGGATTAAGCTCTCAGTCGCTCTCCAGCATGTTGCCGCAAGAGACTACCCAGCCAAGCCTGCCACATGCGGGAGAGTCCAGAAAAGGCGAAAAAGGGAGTTGAGAAAGGGAGAGAGAGAGAGCACCTCTTGAGGGTGCGCTCCTTCTGCAGTTCGGTTCGCAACGCCTCCACCGTTCCGTTCGCCTCCGCGAGTTCCTCCGCCGCCGTGTTGGCTGCCTGCTGTGCCGCCACCGCCATCTCCATCGCCTGCTGCTTCATCGTCGACATCGCCTCCTTCATGCTCATCGACTCAGCGCCCAGCTCTGCCACCAGCCCTTCCTGCTTCGCCAGCCCCATCTTCGATTTGCGAAGGTCGTCCTTCAGTACCTCCACCTCCTCGTGCGCCGCCTCGTAACTCTTTGTTATATTGGCCAGACTCCGCTGCGCCCCACAACAAACTTCAAACCCCGTGCGTCTTTGATCTGTTTTACCCGCAGTCACTCACTCACCCCCCCCCCCCCTAACACACACACATATACATACACAGACACACGCACGCACACCCCTATTCACACTCGAACATATACAGACACATACACACTCTCTCTCACACACACACATACACACACGCACGCACTCACGCACGCACGCATGCATACCCGTAAACACACTCGAACACATACAGACATACTCACACGCACACACGCACGCACACCCGTAAACACACTCGAACACATACAGACTCACACACACACACACACACACACACACACACACACACACACACACACACACACACACACACACACACACACGTTTCAATTATCAATGCACAAATGGCAAGATTACGATTATCGAGTAAACGACAAAATGATAAAAGGAACGCAATTGAAATACCCACAATTCAAATATTGCTACTCCACTGTATTATTGCTCTTTGAAAACGTATGGTAGTGCATTTTTGAACTGGCTGTCCGAACGCATATGTTAACCCTGTCTATATGTCTTGTCATGAAATATTTCGAATGCTGTCTTGCCTGACCAAGGCAGACAGTAGACACAACTTCTTAACTGTGCGTCGAAAACTTTAACAACGTCTACATAACCGTCAGCCCATTAATTTCTCTTTACAACGTCCACCCGCTTCGTTATACACAATTTTCTGCTATTCATAAGCCTACCTTACCTTTCATTTAGAAACAAACGACAATCGACAGCCTAGAATATAATACCCCCCCCCTTCCCCTCCCCCCCCCCAACAAATTTTAAATTGACAATAAAATCACACAAAAATTCCATTGTTTGAAAGCAATATTACGACAATGAGACGCGAGGCGTGACTTCTGACCTCGGTGGCCAGCTTTTCAATGATGAGCTCACGCTGGTCGTCCTGCAGGCTCTCCTTGGTCTCACGCAGCTGCTGGGCGTCCTTTCCAACCTGAGAGCCCACACGCACGAAATGCCATCAGGACCCGCACAACCCTTACTCCTCAGCCTGATAAGAAAACATATGTCTACAAGGTAGTGCTAAAAACGACAGAGGGAATACTCATCAACAAACCACAACAGAGATGGCTTCAGACAATGATAACGTGCGAATGAAGCACCTTTTCAATGAGGGACTCCTTCTGCTCGATGCTCTCCTGCGCTGTGGTCAGCATCGCCGTCACCGCGATCACCTCTTGCTCTGCCGCATATTTGGCCGCCCTCTCCGCCGCCGTAGCCTCATCTGAAGCGGCTTTCTGTAGGTTCGATACCCATTAGCACTCAACGCCGTCACCATCACGGGCCCCCCTCACTCTCAACGCCCAATATAAATGAGGAAGAAGTTGTATTAAGTGGAAATTACTGATATTTCAAGTGCAGTTTCCACTAACCTCTTTCTGCAGCGCCACCACCAGCTTGCCTTCCGCGTCCAGGCTACGCTTCACCAGCTCCTTCTCGTTCAGGGCGGACCGAGTGGCCTGTTGGTGGCGTGATAACGAGGGACGGGAGAGAGGCGATAAGCTCTTGGATGCTACACATGGCCACATTAACACGGAGCTATTCACACACACTCGCACACAAGCGCACACACACACACACATACACACACACACATACATATACAAACACACACACACACACACACACACACACACACACACACAATGAAGCGTGAGCGGCGCGTACCTCGCGCTCAAGATCAACCTGCCGAGCCAGTGAGGCCTCGACACTCTTCGACTCCCCACGCAACTTTTCCATCAGCGCGTCCTTTTGATTCGCGCTGGCCTTGGCCTCATCCACCTGCTGCCTGAGCCTACCAATCACCTCCTCCTCGCTCGCGATCTTGCTCTCATACTTCGCTGCCTCCTCCTCCTTCTCCTTCTTCGACAGGAACCAAGCACCGCCCACTCCACCGACAGCAACGATACCGACCGAGTTCAGCAACGCCAGCGACGAGCCGCCGCCGCCCTCCTCTTCACCCCCTCGCACCGAATATTCCTTCTCTAACGCTATTTGGGGCTCTGTGACTGCCTTGGCTGAAGCTTCAGTCGCGCGCTGAAGCGCCTGAGCTTCGGCCTTAACCTTGGCTAGCTCCGCTTTCGCGGCCGACGCTTCGGCTTCTGCGGCTTTTTGCTTCGCGACCAACTCTGCCTCGTCTTTCGCCATGAGCGCGCTGTTTTGACTATCGCTGGCGCCTTTCGATAGCTGAGACTCCAGTTCTGCTCTTTGCGCTCGCTCAAATTCCAGCTCGCGCTGGAAGTCGAGCATAAGGCTGCGCGAGGCGGTGCTACCCGACGACAGATCGCCCACAGCTGGCGACATCCGCGACGTACCGTACCCGTACTCTACGTGCATCTTCTCAACATCGGCCTGAAACGCCGTTGCGGGCGGACCGTCGGCTTCCGCGACGCCAACGCCGCCGAACGCCAAGCCCAGTCCTAGTCCCATACTAGCGATAAGCCCACCTGGGCCACGACCACACAAAGCGCCATCCCATTATCGTTTCTGCGATGGGCGATCCGCAGAGATACAGAGTGCGCGCTGATAAGCCCAATCGGTGGTGCGAGAACGGTAGTGATGGTGCTGGATGAACGGTAATATAAATATATGTACGGGTTAATGAAACACAACCGATGCGGCAACATACAGTCAGCATGCTGGTGCCCTGCAGCTGCCAGTCACGCTGTGACAAAGCCACCGCCTGCCTGCCATTGCTTTCATTATATCAATGCGGTGAGAAAGGTTGGATAGGATCTTAGGGTAACGAAGGGAAGGGGGAGGGGGGGGAACACTTGTGGGCAATGCTGCTTGGGAATGGCGGCTGCTGACGTGGGACACGTATCCGCCGTCGTGTAGTGCGATAATATATTTCATAGAAATATAATGGATAGGATAAACGTTCCGGTGAAGACTATGATAGGAAGCAAAACTTCGACACAACGTCTGCGAGAAAGTGGGGTAAACCTGTAGGATTGCTAAACGGTCGCTCTTCTGAACAGCGAGAGGCATTGTTTTGTTTCCAGACTGAGCTCATTCCGGGAATCCAGCTCCACCAATGGCGAGGTGCGGGCTTCTTGCTTGTACGGGATGCAGAAGGCGCAAGTGAAGATGCCTTTCTTGCCGTTGGGGGCTTCTGTCGTAGAGCCCAGGCACGGACACCCCCCCAAGGCCGAGCGGCGGCCGGAACCCGTGCAGACTGTGGCCTACCTAAAGAAACCGGAGCACATACGCTGGGCGCCATTTTGCTAGTGTGTATCGACCCTGTTTTTGCACGAACGAGCTGTCGGCGACGATTATTGTGGTCGGCAATGTGCTGGGGACCTCAATTTGTATCGCTTTGGGATCGAGGGCACAAGAAAATTGATGGAATGTAAGGATTGTTTGGTTTTGTCTCAAAGTCCTTCAGTAGAATAACAAGTACAGGTACCCGTACGTTGCTCAGAGACAGCAAATAAACCCGCAAAAGACTCGTAGACACAAACGGCAATATGCACCGGTAGATTTCATCCAATAATATCCGGAATACCCGTAATACAGATAGCGGGAAGAAAAAATAAATTGCATCTTCATTCTGCTACAAAAGCAGTGATATATCTGGTCTATCTATTATCCTTACTTACGAAAGCGCGGGTATA
This sequence comes from Tetraselmis chui, assembly GCA_026401115.1. Taxonomy (NCBI): domain Eukaryota; kingdom Viridiplantae; phylum Chlorophyta; class Chlorodendrophyceae; order Chlorodendrales; family Chlorodendraceae; genus Tetraselmis; species Tetraselmis chui. Next base: position 52,456 of record JAPMLY010001988.1, read on the forward strand.
AATGAAATAACATACGCAGTGCCGACGCTGTGACATGCCTTCCGCTTCCTCGGGCTTAGGTTTTTTCCTCTCTTCTTCTTTATTTTGCCTAGTGGCATCCAATGCTTTTTCTTGTAAGAAATTATTTAATTCAAAAAATACCATACGCGATAAATAGTACAAACTAATCACATATGCGTGTTACACATTAATCATATAAAACTTATTCTCGCTGAAAGGATTTTGTCAATAAGCTAAGATAGATGGACGCTGACCTCCGCACTTCGTCCTCCCTTGGCACGCCTTCCCTTCAGTCCGTTCATGACTGCTACCCCTAATTGCTTTTGAGGACGGAGGTTGGTTGGCTCCTATGGAGGTCGACGTTGTTGATCGCTTGGCCATTTTGGTGGAAGTAAGACGTTTCCCAAGCATGGGTGCGGCGGACTCTCGCCCTTTACGGTCTGACAATAAAATGCCCGCATAGAGGATTTGTGCGGCGGTTTACATGTGTTCCCTTCAGTCGATTTCTTGGTGGCGTGCGTCGTGATTTCATGCAACGCCATTTTGTGGTTCTTTATGGCACGTTGGGTTATTATCTTCGTGATGCCTTGCATGACGGTGGTGCACCAGTTTATGCATGCCTCATTGCTGCGAGGGCTTAGGCTTCTGTGCATGATTTTTTCTTTACATGTGGATTCCACTACTTTCTTTGCAATTAGATCATATTTTAACAATATTTTTTACTCGGCGTTGTTTTTGCTCTCTCCTACCATACGAACGTGCTACTAAGACCGAGGCTACTAAACATGCTATGTACTTCTACGGAATACTGCAGTTTTGAGCTCCTCCAGCCGAAAACTTGCCATAAAACATCAAACAATCGACCGCAAACGTATGTTTTTGTGTGTGTACTTGTGTGTGTGTGTGTGTGTGTGTGTGTGTGTGTGTGTGTGTGTGTGTGTTGGGGGGGGGGGGGGGGGGTGGAAGTGAAAGTGGGTTTGTTTTTGGAGGGTTCCAAAAATGCACGCCGCACTCTTTACTTTGTCGTCTGGACAAGGGTATTTGAATTTCATATTTGCAAAGTCGATCTCCATTCCTTCCATCGAGGACCTTGGCCAAAAGTACATGGTACATTTGCAGCGGAATCCATCGTCGCCCTGTGTCATGGATCCAACGCGGAATTTTTTTGAAATGTGTTTCCGCCCTTACTTATATATTTTCTAATTCGCTCATGGCATGTATCCGGCATTTGCTTGGCTCTCCGTGCCCCTATCGCCCCATTTGCCAAAATAAATACTAGGTATATTGTAGTGGTAGTTCGGTGCCAAGCATTGGCTATTTTTATATAATAATTGGGTGGCGAATGATGAAAGACATCACAGAAAATTCCTAAAATGTTTATTTGTTTCAGTAAGGGCATTACGTGTTGTATCAAAGCCCCAATACCCGCGCTGAAAAGCGAGACTGAAATAGCTTTTGAATATTCGAATGGTGTCATTAGGCACGATGTTTGCATAAAATAAAGTATTTGAGGGATTGGGTGAAATAAAATGCACAATACGAAGCGAAATCGAGATTTGGGGTTCACTGCTCTTCTTAGTATTGAATGCAATTATGCCATGTCATGCGTTAAGAAACATCGTCTAATGGTAAAACCATACATGGGGTAGAAAGATGAGATAGCTAGTAGATGAGATAAATATACATGACAAACAATTGCGACATGAGAATGTCTCTGGTATATCAACTTGAAATTGATTCCTCGTATGTGTAGCGCTATCTAGCAAAGCTTTGTTTAATTGATGCTGCGGTCTGCGCACAAGAGCTATAGTAGCTCCCAAATGATTCCCTCCTTCATGCGCCGTTTTTTTCATGGGTGATTGTTTCCCCCCTCGGAATAATATTGGGCACGGGGATTGTAGATCCTATAGAAGTACCTTTACATCTTTCTCGATATGACTTTCGCCATCAATACACATCTTATGAAACCTACATGCTACGTACCGATAGTTCTGAACTAAACCCGGCTAGTGGCACGCACCCGATTGTCCTTCCGTATTCTATAGCTTATTGTCCTCGAATATGCCATCACATACCCTCACCGCCATACTTCATCACTCACTCAACATTATCGAGTCCTTTGTTTATACTAGAGTGACATCATGTATCGCTCCACGAAGCGGTTGTCCATCGCGATCTTAGTATTTTAAAGTAGAACTATCTCGGTTGTGTCAAATATCAATCAGACTATTTTCAATAAATTTGTGTTTTTGGGTGTATTGTCTAGTGTATGAACTTGTTACTATCATATACATACAATTACGCCAGCCCGCACGTGACACTTTAAAGCAATACACTTTGATAATGAACATGCAATAGAAACCGATTAATGCTCGAGTCGTCACCGTGCCTTGTGGCGGAGTCTCTGCAAGAGGGGGCTGTTTGGGCATATGATAATTCATGCCGAATCACTTCCGGCGTGATGATGTCACATAATCGCGCTCCTCGTTTTTTTGATATTCATTCTTGCATATAGGGGTGCCACGGCTTCAATAATCTTGGTCAGGCGTATGAGAGGGGCCGTGTGAGGATCATCACGTGTGAACGGCCATGTAACACACAAAAATAATCGCGTCAACTCATCTCGGCGATTCGGAAGGTGATTACTCAAGTCAATTGATTTGGCCTTAATCTCGTTGTATTGTATGTTTAGCAACAATACGACTGTGTTTTGCAACTAATACTTGCATGGCGTATATCATGCGAAGGGAAACAGCAGCCATCACTCTTAAATGTAGATACTCGATCGCTTTTGAGATTGTAGTCATATCTCGCACATATGCCAAGTCTAATGCACACAATTTGCAATACGTAGCATCGTCTGCATCGGTTGCAATATTAACCCCCCCCCCCCCCCCCCCCCCCCCCCCCCCGGGCCCATTTAAGCCGTGTAGTTTTTTTTTGCGCCTCATCAATATAAGGCGAATGTATTTTTGGTTTGGGTAGCCCCCGTTTTGGCCTCCTTCTTGGAAAACATCTCTTGCCCACTACAATAATATGGAGTAACGCAAATAAAATGTTTTCAGATCATCCTGACCAATGCGGCAAGGCAACAGCATCATAACATAGTTTCGGATTTAAAGGAAAAAATTAGGGTTTTGGGAAATTCGGGTTGTGAGGCAACTGGCAGGACTTCAGGCGACATATTATCCGAAGGTAAACATATTCTGAAAAAGGAAGTACCCCCCCCCTTGTCCCTCCCTCGACAATTGATGAGAAAGACATGAATCAGCAAATGATGTCTTGAACGTCCTTTAAACGGAAGTTGTGAAGAGAAAACAATCCGTCGGTCATTCAAGCCGCACTTGTTTGCCAGCACGTCAAACCAACATTTTGTGGGAACTGTAAAAGTGCGGGCACATATCTTCTTCTGTTTCCTTTTGCTTTCATTTAGAAACGACAGCGATGTGGGGGGGAAGGGGGGGGGGGGGGGGGGGGGGGGTAATTTTACCAGCATTTATCAAATCGAAACTTATTTCCAGAATTACCGAGTTTTAGTCATAACGATAAGAAACACATTTTTTTGAAGCAGCACGTTCTTCTCCATGCAGAAGGGGGGGATCAACCTCAGATAGATCTAACCCTGCCACCCGATGCCTGTTCTCCTCGTGGTGTTGCAGAATTGCAAGTCAAAATTCAAATGGGACGAGGATACCACGGCCCCGCTCATCCTGATGGCGGCTCATTCAGTGACATGTTGTGCTGGAAAGATAATAAATCAGAATAAAATTCAATGAAATTGCATTCCGTCCATCGTGACAGAATTGAACTGTGTTGGTGGGGGCTACTCGTGGTTATGCAGAAGATGTCGTTCGCGCTGACAGGGCGCCTGCAGAGGCACTTCTGCACTGTCTCTCCCGGGTCTGCGGTGACGCTACAATGAAACCATCCGCTGAAGCTGCTGCTGCCACTCGGGGGACAGCCCCCGCTCCATCGCGCCGTGGAAGATCAGACCAAAGTAGCGCGCGCTGGGGTTGGTCTCTCTTTCTCGAGGTACCCTACACACACACACACACACACACACACACACACACACACACACACACACACACACACACACACACACACGCACATACACGCAACACACACACACACACACACACACACGCAACACACACACAAATCATACACAAATACACACACGCACACACACATACACACACACAAATCACACACAAATACACACATACACACACACGCAAACACACACACAAATCATACACAAATACACACACGCACACACACACAAATCATAAACAAATACACACACGCACACACACAAATCATACACAAATACACACACACACACATACAAAAACACGCGCGCGCAAATATTCACACACACACACACACACACACACACACACACATTGACACACACACACACACATTGACACACACACACACACACACACACACACCATCAACAAGCATCAGCCCCCATTCCTTAGGTTCATGTTTTCCACAAATCAACTGAAACAACTGGCGAGTAAAGTTCTAATGCATCCATGACGACATGCCGATGTGTGGATAGCCGCAACGCAGGCAGGAGGCAGTATTCCCACCGTACTGATGGGGCCGTTCTTAGGGTCAGCGCCTCGATGTGCTCTCCGTTGTAGAGGGACACGGCGACGGGCTCCACGTTATACCCAAACGGCACCCCCTCACTCCGGCACACCTTCACCCAGCCCGGCCAGTCCAGCGTGAACACCACCCCATGCACCTGCGCAGCCAAACACAACAGCGTGAGAGGGGCGGTTGCGTGGACAGAAAAGCAAAGGGAGTTGAGGTTCTACGCGGCAGTGGTGGGGTGAGTGGTTGTGAGCTGCCCCTGCCTCGTCACCCTCGGAGGGCTCAACGGAGGCGAAGGACGGCTCCAAGAGGGGCACGCCGGGCATGTTGAACGCGAGACGGTACCCTTCAAGCACGCCCACTCGCACGTCCAGCGGCGTCACGCCACGCCGGCCCTCGAACACCTCGGAATTCAGGTTGCTGCCGTAGGCGAAGTAGTACCACCGCCCTGAGTAACCGCGAGTCCGGGGTGAGTCGTCAACTCTATACACGTAACTCGAATATGACAAAGCGAAAAGGACTGCGCTCGGAATGCGTTTTCTTGGGCGAAGGAAATGACGCGAATTCTGAAGGTCTGGATATGTCATTGTACTGCACGTGTGTGCTCCAAGGCTCAAATAGTCGCCCAGTTCGTCTGCTGTTAAGTTGTTGCTCGTAAGTAAAGTTCCCGAGCGAACCCCGGCTGCCCCACGGCGGACATATTCACTCACCCGTTACTGCAGACATTGCCGCGGTCGCCAGCAGCCCCGAGCCAACGCCTGCCGAGGGGGAGGGCTTGGTTTCCGACAGCGTTGCATAGCAACGAAAAAATACGGGGCCTCCAGTTCGCCTTCCGAGTTTCTGTGCAGGCTTCGCTGCTACTAGGGCCGCGTTGCGATACCGCTGTGAGCAACTGTGCCCCTTACTGCGGCGGTGGCTCTGAGTGTGGCGGCCCGCATAGGCCCAGGTCATAGCATTGACCGCAGAAGCCATCGGTACCCGTAGCAGAGCCGGAATTGTAATAATAACGTTTAATGAAAGTGTTCCACTGACCCATTCGTAGGTTATCTCCAGGTCCGTGACACGGCTTTAGCGCGGCAATATCACGACTACGGCTCGTTGAAACTAGGGACAGCGTCGCGACTGGTACCGGGCAATCCTTACGTGCTTGTGCTGGTGGTGCGAGATTGTGCTGATGTTGCGAACCAAGACACAAATTACCATTGTACTACTCTGATACAATGCCACGACATAAGGTGAAGGAATGCTATGATGGATTACAAGAAGAACAACATGAACGCGGACAGGGAAAATAAGGGGAGGGGGAACAAAAGGGCAAGAGTGACAAGAGGATCACGGAATCCAAAGCACGGCAAATGGAAGCAGCACAGTGTGCCAAAACTTAGCAGATTAAACTCCTAGGCAACGTTGAGAATGCAATACGTGGAGGCGACAAGCGGCGCCTCACGCGCCGCTCGAGGAAGCACGGGGACGCTTGCGGCCCATGGCGAGGGTGAAGAGCACCGTGGCATGAGAAGGCATCCCAGCCGAGGAACAAGCGGTATCCACACCGTTTGCGGCGGCGGACAAACCGCGCAACACATTGTCCGTGTGAGCGACATGGACGGCAAGAGAGACCTTTCGGCGCCAAGAGGTCAACAACTTGCCCATATTCATCCATTTAGAGGCGGTTGCCTGCTTGGCCAGCTTCATCAAGAAAGCCGTGGCGAGGCCGCCAATAGTACCGAAATCCCGTGACTCCAAAGGGAATTAAGCGGGTGTCGGGGCTGCTCCTTACCCCCTGCAATTACTTTTCGAACTTGGTTTCTCAGCACGGCGTAGAGCGACTTCGGGAGACGGGGGGCTATAAACGCCAAACAAACCGGAAGGCACTGCATCAAGAGCAAGTTTTGAGCCTCGGATACCGTGACAATGGAAGACACCTACATCCGCGGGGAGGCCGTCGTTGTTGTTGGGGAGTTGGACTAACATCGTGGGATATGTTAGAATCTCGACGCCAACCCCGAATGCGCCACGAACCTCGGAAATGTTTTGTGCAAGGATCGTCACTAACCAAGAGTGAACGGTGTGGACCGATGCACCTCCGCCGCATCGAGTCAAGTTGCCAGCAACACCAGTGGTCCACGCATCATCCGACATGTTAACACTCGCCGACGCGAACTCACCCCGCATAGCTTGAACCGAGTGATGGCAAGAAGCACATGCACAAGGGGAGGGTAGAGTGGAGAGGATGCGGGATGAGGGTAGACCAAACATGCGACAAACTCCGACGCGGGAAACGGCGTCGTGGTGCTCAGGGAACTTGCCACGGAGCTCGCTCAGGCGACCCGAAGTAGGCGGGTCCGAAGCCAAAAAAGCAAGGGCGCCGTGGCCGAGACGAGATGCAAAACGCCTAGACTCCGGCCTAGCACGGTTAAAAATGTGGGAGCGAGCTTCGCGAAGCGAAGCAAGTTGACGCGCTCAATGATGCTTGCTTGTAGCTTTGGAAAGATGTCCGTAACAAACGCAGAAAAGGGTACGAGTAGGGGCAAGCCATCAAGAAACCGAGCAATATGCTCGGTGTTTGACCAGGCTTCGGGCACGCAGCGTGCGCGAGCCACCGTTGGACGTTGCGGGGGAAGCATCGCTAAGGCTGCGCTTATCAGGGGTTCGCACTAGGCGAGAGCGTGAGAACCGCACGCGGCATATAAGCGCGCCCACGACGATGCGAGCTCAAACAACTTAATAGTTTCGGTGTCGCCGTCGTCTCCGTCCGGTGTACCATGCCTGCGGGGCATCAATGTGACCATAGTAGTCACTAACCGCCCATACATGGTCGTCTCCATTGGAACTTCGTCGTGGTGATACCCGCATGCGAAAATCTTGCGTTATAAGAATACGGATAGCAGAGCCCACTGCCAAACAAGCCGCTTCGACATGGGCCGCATCCGCCAAGGCAACCAAGTCCCCCACCCGCATGTCTCCGAAACGTATGGGAAAAGACATCTCGGAGCAAGTGTTGCTGGGTAAGCTAGCTGCGGGAAGGCTCAATATCTAAGCCGCCACCTCTGGGGTAGCATTGTCAGCGCGCTCGAGGAATGTCACGACGGTGTCACCCTAGCCCTCGCCCATGCAAAGAGCGCAGGGGATCATACGGGAAAGTGTCCGAAGCAGCGGTTGCAAAGTTGACGGATACGAAGCGCAGTGCGATGAGACGGGGGCAGCGGGCAGAAATAGTATTTCCATTGTTAAGGTCTCCCATGCTCAATTGCGCAGTCCAACATCAAGAATCGCCAATGTGAGGGGAGTCAAGATCGGAGGAGTGCAGTCCAAGAGCACATGAAACCGAATAGTCCGCACAATGCCGTCCCAACAGCTAGCTAACATACGGGCATAAGACAAGCGGCAAGCGGCCAACAACAAGTCACAAACTATCAATAGTGTGAACTGTCGAGTTGCACAATGCATAGTTGCGCCGTTGATAACTCGTCGAGTCGTCGCAAAGTAAACTAGTACATTACTGCAATATATCGGGCAAACGTGATCGGGGTTCGGGGCGTACGTGACGGCGTGACGTTGTCCACTCAGTCCCCGCAAACGACCAGCGGTTTGTGACTCAATGTTCACTCGTTACTTGTCATCAACAGAAAATAGCAAACAATCCACAAGATGATAATTGCATATTGCTTGTCTTTGTATCACTGCGTGTCATATCCTAGCCATTTAGCTAAGTGCTAGTATGTGACATTATTTATTTCCTCAAAATGGTACCTGTATCTTAGCGATATTCAGTGGCTCTTTTATTGTCATCACGGCAATACAATTGTATTGCCGTATTTTCCCTCGAAAGTACAGAGTTACTAGCAGTATCTCTTCTAGATAGTTCGTTTCTAGATAGTTCTAACTGTCCATCTGAGGGCTGAAAAGATCGGCAAGCCGTACCCGGGTACGCTTGCCGTCGACCCCGCCAAAAGCATGCCAAATCAACGAGTTTTTCCCCGTCCGTTTAACAAAATAATCCTAACATATATTTCTTGCGGTTGGAAATGCGAGGTTTAGGTTTTAAAGCTTCACCGCCTTAATCGCGCGAGTCCATTCCGGCAGATGTGCCATCACCGCCCCATTTTCTGTACCACTTGCCAAAGAACTTTACATGGCTTTGCGTAACCAAAGACTCCTCCTCTCCCACTTCATACAAGGTGACTAAACACAGTACGGAAGTTCTTTTTGAAAAGTATAGGTGAATTTGTCTTTTGCGCTTGGATGTGCCGGCGGTCGACGCCGCCCCCATCCGCCGATACTTGCAATACTTTATTGTTCCCCGGGCCGATACACGCTCACCAATCGCTCACCAAGAATAAAGGAAGCCCAAGACAGAGCTGTGTAGGTGCTAGATATGGGGGTGACACAGATATATTTCGACGTGTGAGGCCTGGAGGTAGTTTGCGCCTTTATCAAGTTCTTCTAAAGGGCCGGGGGGGGGGGGCGAGCGGGGCGGGGGCATCACTACATGTAACGACTATATCTTTCTCACTCGTTAACCCAACCATTGTGCTACTAAATATGCTTAGCAAAGCAGCCTTCATTGAGTTAGGCTGAGTTAATCTGCACTGGTGTATTGCAAAGTGAGCAAGCAACGCGATTGGTGCACCACAGCCATTGCACGCCATGCGCTTCCCGCGCTTAGGGTCATGAGGCGATGCCTCAGGGTTTCGAACTATGCCTGTCTTGTTGACATATTCCACCTCTCAGGTGTTTACACTATATAGTCAAGTCAAATTATTGTTGTTTTTCTCATCGCTAGAGAGACGATAGTGAACCGCGGGCATTTTGTTGCATGGCACTCCTCCGCGATGGGGGTCCGCGGCTACAGGCACAGCCTCGAGCGAAGGGATATGTGGAAAGAAAAGCCATTCAAAATACATAAGAGGTCAAGATATAAGGAAAACTACCAAATTTGATGCACGGTGCTCAAATGGGACCTTTTCCGTCCTTGGTCCGTTGACACTCGACGCCCTGTGCTAGTTCCCATCCGGTTTGTACGGGAGAGTCGTCGGCGTACGCCTCGGGACGGGGGTCGTCCTTTCCACCATCCTCTCCATCGTCTCCCTCCACCATTTGCTTTAAAAACTCGGCATATGATTTATTAGTGTCTTGGGAGACTGTGTGAGGCGTGGGTGAGGAGAAGTCCTCTCGTTCCGAGGTCACGACGGGTGGGGAGTGCCGCGTGACGCCGGCATCGCGGGTTATTTCGGGGTGCACGTCAGAAAATCGCATTTTCACCCCAGCACCGCTCAAAGAAACTACTAATTCCATAACATATGCCCCGTTTGAATCCTTACCTTGGGTCATGGCCTTAGATAGGCGCAAAATATGTGCCGGGGGGCTGGTTGGACGCGTTCGCAAGTGGGACCCTTCTAGCGGCCCCATTGCGGCGATTGTACCATCTAGCAATGGGGCACCTGACCGCGTCTCACCGCAAGGCCTTCAATGACCCTAAGCCTATAAGAGTGGAGTCCTTAGGGTCCTAGGACCCTCTCTATTTAGTTCTTTAGGCGTGTTGACAAAAGTTGCCCCTGCTGCTTTATTTTTTGTGGAAGCGTACCCATGTACGGCTTAAGCGTACCCAGGTACGCTGCCCTTAGTTGAACAGCTAAGAGCTTGTGCCATAAGGTTTGATAGACCGTACAGATAATCTCAGATAATCGGTATCACTAGTAATAGCTTGGTTTAGTTAGCAGACATCACAAGCTACATGTTCTAAGGCTATTTCTAGAACACCTGAGGTGTGGATATTTAAGACGGGGACTTATTGGTAGAGCGGAAGAGACCGGTACATACCAGATTTACGCCACACCCAGATTGTAAGAAACCCTGTGCCTAAGACAATCTTATTAATTCTCTCTACGCTGTATAATTACATCCAGAGATTAGGTTCTACTATTAGTCTAAGGTTGCCAACTTAGCCTAACCAAATTAGCACCTCACACGTGGTTTCGGAGCCTCAGAACAGCTACACGAGACGAAGATGTCTAACCGAGCAGGAGAGAGACTACCAGAGGAAGTTGATGGTCGACCAGAGGGGGCGCCTTCTGGGCCGACACAGCCGACGTCGACAGATGGTGGAAGAGAGGCACTGCGAGAAGGATCGAGTCCCACGATGGAGCCTATGTCGGTACACGTCACCGAGATGCTACAACGACTAAGTAACCGAGTTGACACTTTTTCGATTGAGCTATCTCAACTGCGTGACCACGTCGACAACGGTTTAAGACATTTTGAAGGACGAGTGAACAGAAGCCGAGAGACGGAGAATTTTCTTCGAGGAGAACAATTGAGATCGGAGAGGACGCGAGAGATGCCGAGCATGATGCCGAACGATGTCAAACCAGCCAAGATCAAGAGCATCGCTACGACTAACATCGACGAGCTGAGAAACTGGTTCCGACATGCACGAGGGTATCTACGGTATCACAGCGTTAACCATGAAGAGCAAAGAGGAGTGTAATGGGTATTTGGCTTTCAGGAAGGCCCACTATCGAAGTGGTGGTACTCCCAAGTTGCGCAGACTGGAGATGAAGTCGGTGGAGAATTTTCCGGAGTTTATGAGATGGAGAAATCCTTAATTCAGGAATTCTGCGGAAGAACACCGGCGGAACAAGCGAGATTGAATTTGGACAAGGCGCGACAGAAAACCACGGTCCTGAAGTATGCAAATTACTTTCGAGAATAATTATTGGAGCTTCCTCACCGTCATGAAGAAGATAACGCACATGACTTCCAGCTCGGCCTGAGACCCTCGATTCATAAGGAGGTTGCCCTGAAAAACCCTAAGACCGTATACGAGGCGATTCAAGCAGCTCTGCGAGCGGAGGCAGCGGAGACCAAGATTGAGACGACCCAACGTTCGACAAGCCGACTGAACGCCATCGAAGAAGACAACGACTTTTCAGAGGCAGCGGAGGAGATCGAAAGTGAGTCGGAGGAAGATTCGCATGGCGCGACCGAAGAAAAGCCGCGGGAGCTGTACGAGATTAGACGCCTCACTCAAGAAGAGGTCGACAGATTTAAGAAGGAGGGCAAGTGCTTCATTTGTCACAAGAAGAGACACATCGCTATCGACTGCCCAGACAGACAGAACAAAAAGAACGACAGAACGAGGAAATCCCGGCCGGGAAAGTGAGACATGAGTCGGCAGCTCGCGGCAAGCTGCAAGATGAGGTTTCGTCTCCTACAACGACTCAGGAAGAGACCAGAACAGAAGAAGTACGAAACCCGTTACCTCAAACGACATTGAGGCCAGTCTTTAGGAGCAAGGACTTTAGCGACTGGATGATGAATAGGGAGTATTTCCTAAAGTACTCTCAGACCTACGGACCTTTCGACTTAGATGGAGCTAGCGATAATGACGGCCTTAATTCTCAAGTGGCGGAGGATTTTTGCTGTCCGGCGCGCCCATTTCAGGAGAGAGATTTACAGAAGTACCGGAGAATTTGGCTAACTGCGCCATTTAATGAATTAGAAGATTTTTTGGGCCATTATTTGCGGAGTAAACTACTTCATCCCCACATGAGAGCGGTTATAGTGGTTCCAAAATGGAGGGCAAAACCATGGTTCAAGCTGCTGCGAAATTTCCGACTTGTCGACGAGCTGGCGGCGAAAGAACATGTGTTTACCTGCCCTACGAATGACGGAATAGAAGGAAGAAGGCAAGATGTTGGACCGACAAGATGGACGACGCAAGTCTACGTCGACGACACCGATCGAGTTCGATTTCTGCCTCAGTACCTACAGAATCCCCCGAAGACCTACTGGACTCAATCGACGACTCTTGTTACCGATGGCCGACGAGTGTTACTAGGGAAAGAGGATACTGGCATGGTCTAGTTTCATGGTGGCAAACAAGAGATTGAAGACGCGACCCCGGAATGCACAGCAGTGCGAGCTCTTACGGAGACAACTGGAATTAAGGTGAGCGAAACAAATTTACGCCTTTTAGGGACGGAGTCTTCCGGACAGAATAAGCGCTACGTGTATATCGCTCGCGTTCGACCAGGATCGATACCGGACGCTACATCAACTTCTCGTGCAGTATGGGCTACCTGGAAGGAATGAATTTCGGCACGGCGTACGGGTTATCTAGTTCGTGGAGATCAACAGTTCCCTCTTCGTTACGAGACTTTTGGGAAACCGATCGACGGGTGGATGAACAAGAACGTCCGACTAGAAGATAGTGTTCCTGCGACGCTGCATGTATCCACAACCCAGTCTTGAACAAGTTTGTTTGTGTTGGGAGGCACCTTACGCGGACATCGATGCCGTATTTTGGTTGACTCTGGCGCTTCGGAAAAATTCTGCAAGGCTGAGTGGGTACGGGAGCATCACATTCCGACGGTTTCAAGAGAGAAATACCGGATAAAATTGGCAGATGGTAGTACAACTACGACTCGCCAGTGACTACGGAATGAAGTGCTTACAGTAGGGACCCTTGATATACGTTTGGACGCAATTATGACGGAACTAGATAAATTCGACATCATCCTCGGTCAACCTTGGTTACAAGCCGTCAACCCGGATATAGATTGGTCTACTAAAACGATTCGCGACCGTAAAATTGGCGAAGCTATGGTGTCTGGCGACGAGTACACCGTACCTATGGCAGTACATCACTTGGAGGCGGATGCGATGGCAAAGCTACTTAGGCAACAACAAGCAAACCTCTTCGTGATTGGACTACGAGAAGTACAAGACGCGGTCGACGACATCAATATTGATCAACCACCTGAGTGGACGACTTCGTTACGAGATTCCGTGAAGGAGTTTACGGACATCATCAAGGAGCTTGACGGTCTACCGCCAACTCGCGAGTGCGACTTTGAAATTAATTTGGAGTGCGATGAACCACCTAAGGAGCGAACGTACCGTATGTCACCAGCAGAACTCCGGGAGGTTCAAGTACAGTTACAAACCTTACTCGCAAAAGGCTGGATTCGTCCGTCTAAATTTCCGTACGGTGCCCCGATTTTAGTTGTACGCAAGAAGGATGGCACCATGCGTATGTGCGTAGACTATTGGAAACTCAATGACCTTACAAGGAAAGACCGAACACCGTTACCCCGGATTGATGAATTAATCGACTCGCTATATGGGGCTCATTATTTCAGCACGCTTGACTTGTATAAAGGCTATCATCAAGTTCGAGTTAAGGAGCGCGACATACATAAGACAGTATTCCGAACTCATTACGGATTGTTCGAGTACTGCGTTCTACCCTTTGGACTTTGTAACGCCCCAGCTGAATTCCAAGCGATGATGAATCGAGTTTTGACCCCGTATCTTGGCAAATTCTGCGTGGTATATTTGGACGACGTGCTGATCTACAGTAAGACGGCCGACGAACACCTCGAGCATATTCGACTCGTGTTACGAGAGCTGCAGCGACACCAGTTGCATATCGAACTCTTTAAGTGTTACTTCGGACGATCGAGCGTCAATTTCCTTGGGCATGTGGTGGAAGCAGGACAGATCCGAATGGACCCCGATAAGGTGGAGGCAGTACATAATTGGCCCCGGCCGAAATCTGTGACTGAAGTACGTGGATTTCTGGGACTTGCTGGATATTACCGGAGGTTTATCAACCAATTCGCAACCCTATCAACCCCATTAGCGGATTTGACCAAGAAGACACCGGAATTTCGCTGGACCCCTCAAGCCGAGTCAGCATTCGAGCAAATTAAAGGCGCGATGGTACGTGCACCAGTCCTGGTAATTCCTCACACTTCTCCTAATGCAAGGTACAATTTGTATACAGATGTTTCTGGATTTGCAGTAGGAGCTGTGCTGTTACAAGACCAAGGTATTGGATTACAACATGTTGCGTACCATGCTCGAAAGATGAACAAGCATGAGGTGCACTACCATGTCCACGAACAAGAGCTACTGGCAGTTCGCGACGCTATACTGAAATTCCGTTGCTACTTAGATGGCGCGGCGGGATTTACAATAATTACGGACCACGACACGTTGCGACACTTCTTTCGGCAGCGCGATTTGTCCTCTCGATAGGTGCGATGGCTTCAAGGTTTAGCACCTTATCAGCGACAGATGGACATCGTGTACAAGAAGTTAGCAGTCAACCATGCATACGCTATGTCTCGCCGACCTGACCTGAAGGACTCATTACTGAAGCTGCAATTGTTACGCGATTGGACCAACGACGAAGCAGAATGCGAGTTACACGCGCAGATTTTTTCCCTGGAATCCCAGTTACATCCTGACTCTGGACTTCATGCGGAAATCAAAAATGCTTATGACTCGGATAAATACCTGCTTACCCGGAAATCTATGCCTACCTGGCTAGTACGTCAATCTAATGGACTCTTGTACGCCTACGGAACAAGACTGTATGTGCCGAACGTCTCTACATTGCGACCAAGAGTACCGTACGAACTACACGACGCACCGACCGCGGGACAACCTGGTATTATTCCACTATTGGCAGCAGTGACCCGGACGTTTTGGTGGCCTAACATGAAGCGGACAGTACAACACTATGTATGCATATGTGTTACCGGTCAACGCAACAAGGCAGCGCGACACAAGCCTTATGGACTCCTCCAATCGCACGAGGTACCGACCAGGCCGTTTGAGCATGTATCGCTTGACCTGATTACGGACCTTCCTGAGTGCGATGGGTATGATGCTGTGGTGGTTTTCGTCTGTATGCTTACGAAACGGACGATTGTCGAGCCAATTACGAAAACGATTATAGCGGAACAATTAGCAAAAGTTATGCACCGCGCTGTTTTTCGGCATTTTGGCTTACCACGGAAATTAATATTCGATCGAGATCCCCGGTTTATGAGCGACTTCTGGCAAACCCTATTTAGGGCTGTTGGCACCAAACTTAATATTTCTATACGAGCTATCATCCCCAGACAGATGGCCAAACTAAACGAGTAAACCAGACATGGGAGCAAGTCATACGATGCTATGTACACCCCTTGCACGACGACTGGGTTCAACACCTTACCAACGTGGAGTTTGCGATCAACGCAGCGGTTTCTACGTCAAAGACTATGTCTCCATTTAAGGCGACGCTGGGATTCGAGCCGACATCTCCAACGACGGCTACATTTGAAGATAACGAGCCTAGCCGTACTTTACCGGAGCAAGTAAAGATTCTAGTGGAGTTGCACAGATTTGCCCACGACTGCGTCAAAGCAGCTCAGGCACACATGCAAGATGTTGCAAATCGGCACCGGTTACCAGTACCTTTTACAGTTGGTGACAAAGTGAAGCTCAAGGCGACAAATCTACGGTTTGTACAACAACCATGTTCTAAACTACGCGACCGCTACATTGGACCGTTTCTCATTACGGAGGAAGTTTCCCCGGTTGCATTTCGGCTTAAGCTACCCCCTGGAGTACGGATTCACGATGTTGTACACGCCACTCTACAAGAGAAATGGAATATTCAAAAGCAGAACATGCCAACAGTGCGCAGCCAATTCCGATTGTGCACGATGCGAAGCGATTTGAAGTCGACCAAATACTCGACGTGGCTTTTAACTCCAACGGCACGGGACTTTTGTTTAAGGTCCGCTGGGCAGCACCGATCAACGTACCTAGCGATGGATCTTCCAAGATCCCAGGAAGAACGAGGACACTTGGGAACCCATGCGAGGAGTCAACAACTTAAGTATCTTTTCCGAACTTCTTCGAACAGATATTTATCGAGAATTTTCTGGCACTCCTGACTTTGTCAGATTTCGCAATCGCTGGCCTGCAAGAACCCCCAAGAAGCCAAGACCCTGAGTACTGCACAGCGAGGACGCTGGTGCTTAAGGAGGGGAGAGTGACATATCCTAGCCATCTAGCTAAGTGCTAGTATCGGACATCATTTATTTCCTCAAAATGGTACCTGTATCTTAGCGATATTAAGTGACTCTTTTATTGTCGTCACGGCAGTACAACTGCATCGCCGTATTTTCCCTCGAAAGTACAGAGTTACTAGCAGTATCTCTTCTAGATAGTTCTCTTCCAGATAGTTCTAAGAGCTTGTGCCATAAGGTTAGATAGACGGTACAGGTAATCTCAGATAATCGGTATCACTAGTAATAGTTTGGTTTAGTAAGAGATTTTTTTGCTTACAAGAAGAACCAGATGAGCACGGACAGGGAAAGTGGGAGGGGAAACAAGAGGGCAAGAGTGACAAGAGGATCACGGAATCCAAAGCCGTTGGTTTAGTAAGCAGACAGCACAAGCTACAGGTTCTAAGGCTATTTCTAGAACACCTGAGGTGTGGATATTTAAGACGGGGACTTACTGGTAGAGCGGAAGAGACCGGTACAGACCAGATTTACGCCACACCCAGATTGTAAGAAACCCTGTTCCTAAGACAATCTTATTAATTCTCTCTACGCTGTACAATTAGATCCAGAGATTAAGTTATACTATTAGTCTAAGGTTGCCAACTTAGCCTAACCAAAGTAGCACCTCACACTGCGACACGCGGATACGGCTGGTCGGGCGGGCCTTCGCCCGGTACACACTCGCGCCATGGTTTTCACCGAAACGGTTCGCCATGCTTAAAAAGGAAAGTTTCCGTGTCCATGCTCCGGGAATGAGTTTCCTCGTAGGGACAAGGTGCTTGACCACGTGAAACTAAGCTCCGCCACTGAGCAGCGCCGAAATTTAAAAAACGGAAGAGGGATGAGGCGGCGACGCAACATCTCTTGTCGCTCCTCGGTGGTGTTGGCATCAAGCAAGGAGGCGAACAACAACGCTCACGCGCATCCGCCGAACCGCAAGGTCAGACCCCTCTTGCCCCTTCCTCCCCCATCCACGACATGGAGGTCACCGCGAATACAAATAGTGGTGGCAATCAACATGAAACTGACTCATTGTTGGGTGGTAGGGCGCGAGCGGGGCCGGTCGAACTTTTCGTCGCGGTTAAAGAGGGTAGTCGACGAAATGAACGACATGTTTGTCGGTATGCCCGCATTGGCGTCTAATGTCGCTCTTGAAGTTGTCCGGCTACTAAAGAGTTTAAGATTTCTGCAGTCGGAGACACCTGCCAATCTTGTTGTCAATGTGGATGGGCTTAGTACAGAAACGGCGGTAGTTAATTGCGCCGGGTTCGAGTATAGGCAAGACAAGGGGGGGGGGGAGCCTTTCATTTCTTGCCCGGTGTGTTGCAAAAGCGGCGGCGTCGGGTCGTGTGCTAGACACATTGCATGCAATCTTTAAGAAGCCAGAAGCACACTGCTAGACATCACCTTCTCTGTGATCCTCATAAGCGTAAACTTGTAGTCATTTCATTATCATTTTCTGGAGAAAATCAACTAAAGGCTCGGAGGCAGGAGCGCATGCTTTTCTTGTTGGCTAGGCTAGATTTCCCCCACATGTCTTCGAGGGAGACTTGGGCCATGAGGGGACCCGCGCCTTGAGGAGTGACGAAGAGCTTAGACGTGGTGATCGAGCTGGCGACGTGATCAACGAGCTACCGAGAGACGGCAAGAGGGGGGGGGGGGGGGGGGGCAAAGCCTCCGCCCTCCCCCCCTTCTAGCTCGACCGGAGTCCTACGGGATTTAGATTAGGCTTGCCTACATGAGTGTATGATGCGGTGTCTAGACGGCGCCTCGGAGCGGCGGTATGTAGCATGCCGCGATCGTGAAGTTTTAGTAGCGTTCTTTTTTTCAAATACAAATGGCTTAGACATGCTTACAAAATTTACAGTCTTAGTATTGTTGCTAGCGGTAAAAATACTGAGAGGATGGATGAGGAGACCCCATGGCATATGAAACATATTCCTAGGACGCAGATGGCAGTATTGGGTACGCCATAATGCGGCAGCCGTGATAACGATATACTGCTTGTTGTAAAATATAGAATCAATTCCTTATAATTCATTTATGATTTCGATGCCGATCTCCGCACTTTGTCCCCGTTTGGCATGCCGCCGTATGTTCATACTGTGCACGGGGATAGGGGGCGCTTGGCGTCTATGGCGGTGTTTGATGCGGTTGACCGCTTGACAAATTTGGTGCTTGTTCTACGTTTCCCGCCGGCACGATTGAAGAACCCGCCCGCTGCATTTTTCGGTAAGACAAATACACCATCATGAAAATGTTTGTTCGACGTTCTACTTTTGCTCCCTTCAACCGATTTCTCGGAGATACGAAGATACGAACCGGGCATTCATCCAACTTCCCTTCCACCGCTTTCTTGGAGATGGCACAATGTTGGTTTCCTATTTTCAGTACGCTTTGCAAAAGGGGTGATGGAAATGTTGTTGCATGCTTTCATGCCCCGCGGGCTTCGGCACGTTTATTTTCCATTTTCATTGAATAGTAGTTTCCAGTTTTCATTGTTTTCTTTGCAACCGATTTTTTCAGTTTTGAAAACTATTGATTACTTTACATGAACATACAGTAATTCTATCTCATGTTAAGAAAATGCTATCTCCACCATCTGAATTATTTGCGTGACGAGTACTCCATCGCGCGCAAACATTTCGTCGACAGCATCGACATCGTAAGCATGGACAACAATAACATTTTCACCGTCGGATCATGGTCAAGGCAGCAGCCGAGGTTTGCATGTCGCCACAAGATGCGAAGGTGCGACGAGGAATTGATAAAGATTACACGAGAACTGACGGCCGCAAGCATCCATTCGCCTATATGATGTAGATATGATTCCGTCTTCAGAGGACGGGGTCATGTAATTAGTACATACGGATACTAATGCATTGTTATGGCCTCTTTAGATCAATGACGGATGTGATTAGCAACGAAGGCAGTCGGCGAACATGCATTGTTGCTCATATACTTCCAGAAAATCATGATGTGCTTGGCCC